>CM031241.1:484788050-484945404 GCA_018340775.1 Taxus wallichiana var. yunnanensis
GATGTACTTCGTTCGGTTACGTATTGCTTTTCTGATGTCCTGATGCCTCTACCGCGAGAATGAAGTTTCGAGATGACACAAGTGAGCTTAACTTCTCTTGCATAATTGGATGCGGATCTCGGGCTTAATATGGGTTAAATCTTGTATTGAGTTATAATAGCTACTCACGGGATGATTAGAAGATATGTTTAGAGTATTAATCAAATTTTCTAAGTAAGAAAATCCAGTAGAGTATGGTACACCTTTCTCTCGACATTTTTCAAAATATGATCTCCCAGACAAAATCTTGCATACTTTTCATCAATATGAATTATGTAACCATATACTTGAAAAATTGTTGACTTACCCATTTTATAGGACTTTCACTTTTCGGGTATTACACAGTCTAGGTTAAATTTACCTATTTGGTGGTGGAGTAGAAACATCCTTTTCCTTTACTGATGAGGCCTCCATTCCATCTTTGGCTTACCACCATTACCACGATAAATGAGATGGATGCATTTTTTAGAATTTGTCCACCCGATGCCCATTCTTGAAATGAGCATAAAAATTTCTCTTAATCTCCTTCTTAAGGATGAGGAACTCTTTTACGTCATTTCTTTCCTTTACGTGACTAGATTGGTCTTTCGATTTATTGTTCTTAATGAATGACATCAAATTCTTCATCAATGTCCTTATATTACAACATCGGCCACAAAATGATTATGCAATCATAAAATACATGGAAAGGAATTCCACATTTTCTAAAAATCATACTTGATACTTAAGGCAAAAGAGTGAATCAGAAATTTCTTTGTCTTTGTGATTATAGTATTGTTTGGCGGAGGCATAATTGCATTACCTCTTAACTAATTTCTCTTCCCACATTCTTCTTGTGATGATGAAGCACACCATTCCTGGTCAAAATCTTCTTATAGGACTAGTGGGGTATTCACTTTTGCTTTCTAGAATCTTTGCTCTCCTGATTAGCATTCTTCGAACAATCTTCAATATTCATTCCCCACACTTAGGATATACCCAATGCTGCTGAAACATGAGGATGATCGTCAACTTTGTATTGGGTTAGGCAATGCCTTGGCCATTTTACACAAGGACTCTTCCATCAAATCCCATTTAAACTAACAATTTGGATCGATTCCTATAGTATGCCTTCGAATGAACCAAATACATCAATGCACGAATGCGAAACCCAGATGAGAGGAAGAAGAAGATTCCCGTAGTGAAACGACCTATAGTGAACTCATTTGTCATGGTATCTACATACGAGTTAAAGTATTCCCTTTCTCACGATGACCACATTACAACATTTCAAGAGCTCATTCTCGGTTTGTAATTCTAATTTTCTTCGAAATTCTTTCTCACTCGGCTTCCTCCTACGCTTGCGGTTCATAAAGAAGGTAACATGAATTCATTGGGCAAACTACTTTGCACTAAAAATAACTAAAAGGGTATTGTACCTTGTTCAACCATTTCTGGGTTGTGATTATATCGCCTGAATGAGGAACAAAATTTTATCATCTGAGTCTTTCCTTCGGCTGACATCGATTCTTTTTGTCAACGTTTGGCACTCAAACATCTTATTTAAATCCTCGGTGGTCCCATTTTATTATGGGCGATAGGGTATTTGTCTTATGGTGTCACTGACCAAGAAATTCATCTAATAATATCTTGATGAATGCTCGTTAAAGAAAATGACTTCCTCTATCACTTTTCAAACTTAAAGGACATCCCCATATCTCTTCAAGAAATATTTTCCACAATTTGTTACATTATTGTATCATTCATAGAATCATTTTATTAGGAGTACTGCTTCCACCACCTTGTAAGATACTCTATATAATTGATGATGTAGCTTTGTCCAGGTTCTGCGTGCAGTTGGGGAAGCCAGGACACAAAGTAAATTTCCCTTTTCTCCAAAAGGTTACGCATACTTGTTAATAGACCTCGAAGGAGATTTCATCTCTACTAAGGTTTTCGATTCATGTGCATTAATCACACACGCTTATAATATTCTTTCTGATCCTTCACTACGAGGTCTTCCACCCTACACCAGACTCTTTTAAGATCTTTACGTGCGATGGAATCCCCGACTTAGTGTCCCACCTCCAAATACCCTGATAAGACTTCTCTGTAATTATTTTTACACTCATGATTTCATACTTACACTAACGTAAGACTTCATCTACAAACTTATAGTTTGTATAAATTGCCACTTGATCAAACATGAAAGGTAGAACTTGGGTATAAGTTGTTTCTTTTTGGAGCCTTCGTTTCTTTGATCGTTCTTACCTATACACAAAAAAATAGAAATATCCTCTAGGTCCAAGGGTGTGTGGTTTAACTTTATATAATTATTGCATACGGAATTGTATCTTCAATGCTTTTTGTGTCCTCTTGTGAAGTTGAATCCTTTGATAAAACTATCACAGAGGCCAAGATTGCTTTTTCTAAGCTTTACCACAAGCTAGCAAAGTCAGCTCTGGAATAATGGAACCCATTGGTATATACGCCCTATAAAATGGGCGTGTTCACCTAATATTTCAATTCCATGTGATCGGTATATAAAACTAAAAGGTGTTCTTTAGAAATTACTATCTAAACTTATGTACTTACGTAGATTGTTGGCAAATCGCTGTGCTCTATAGTTTGTATAGTGTTGTTATCAGTCAACTTACTACTAGCAAATAAAATAGGATGATCCTACAATACCTTCTCTAGGTTGAGCCAAACCTATGCTAATGGCCATGTGACCTACCGTGTACATGAAAAGGTATATTCCATGATAAAAATAGAGAATAAGAAGCTGATATTAATATTTTCCTTCAAGGTGCTTCCAATGCACATTGTTCGTTGTTATCCCCAATAGAACTTATATTTACCTTTTAATAACTCCTCCAGGTGGTGTATTAATTTCAACATATCTCCTTGATAAATTTTACAGCCAATAATTTACATGAAACAATAATCCATGCACCTCACTGACTAGTGGGTTTGTCGTATCCTAAAATGACTTCAACTCTTAGCTAGTATCTACTAATAAACCTTACTGCTGAGATGATATGCTCCTAGAAGATTTCCAGGTGTAGAAAATATGCACTTCCACGATATTTAAAGAGATGTTTATCTGTCTAAACCTCTCAAACATTAACCTCAAGTTGTCACAATGATCCTTGACAATCCCATTTATGGTCAAGTCATCCAAGTAGACCTACAATAATTTGTGATTAAAATCCTAGAATTCTTGAACAACAATGCACGAAAATACTATAGGCATGTTCTTCAATCCAAAGGGCATCACCATGTATGTTGAAAATTCCCCATTCAAAGTGGGAAAAGTTGTCTTCTCTGATATTATTTAGTAATCCTTGTTGATACCAATAAAATCCATCTATAAAAAGAATAAATTTTGCACCCCATAACGCCTTCCAATATTTCTTTAGTGAATGGTGTAGGGAAAGGATAAATCACACATGCAACATTCAGCTCCCTATAGTCCACACAACTCATGATTCTTATATATTTCTTTATGAAAATTTCCATAGGGCTAACCCACTCTGGTTCCTCTATGGGATCAAATGATGCAAGAGTTTAACATCTTGTCAATTTCTTCTTTAACTTTTTACGTGAAATTTAGGGTTCATCTTGTAGAAGGTTTCTTCCTAATCGGTGCACTTTGCTTCCTTTAAATTTATTTTCATCTCACCAAAATATTCATGAAATCCTTTCAACTCATGGTATCCTATAGGAAACAAATCCTAGATATCACAAGTAGCAAACTCTAATTATCTTGGTCACTTTAGAGTTAGATGAGTAATTTCTAATTATGGCCTCCTTAGATTCAATATCCATTCTAATGTTCACTTTCTTCTCCTTCATTGGTTCATGGAAGATGCATGATTTCTCATCTGCACTATTTAATATTTTGTGTGTACTCTCCAAATGATCTATGTCTAAATTTTCCACTTCTTCATCATCCACTAAGTAGACCATCTTTCCTTTCTCCTTCTCTCAGCACACTACTTGAAGGTGGTACTTGAACGGGATTATTACCATGATATTCACATATTTAAGTATGTACATTACTTCTTAGAAACCTTTCGAGAGGGTAATTCTCACCTCTCTCCATTCTATGAGATCCTACGAACCATCCACTAGCACAATGTTGTCCTACGCATGGTATAAAATAACATGTTCCTTCTCTATCCACTTGATCCCTTCCATCTGCACTTTATATGGCTCACAAGAATACCTTGGGGTTTCCTTTGCTAGTTTATTGAGGTACATGGTTATTGCCTAACTCGCCTAATATAGCGCAACATGCTTACGTGCACAATTATTCTTCTTACCTCGTGCCCAACCATATCATAGGTGTCATGTGCCCAATTATCACATGAAATACTTGTAGTATCATTAATGGAATGTGTACCATATAACTAGATAATTCCTTCCTTAGATGGTTCAAGCACTTCAAAGATTCTTTGAATGGTTCACACATAAATTATGTTATGGTATTCTTCACTTAAAGGCTTAACATAAGGTGCATATTTTTTTGTCTATCAAAGGGATAATAACTTTGTCCTCCTTGTTCTCAAAACTATTATATCCCTTTTAGACGTATATAATAATTATTTTTCATAACACCAAGGATGCCCAAGTACAAAGTGAGGAAGCTTTACGGTTTTACGAGCACTAAAACCTAAAAATATGTAGTGAATTGAGCCCTCTTGTATTGTGATTAATGCATCTTTCAAGACTCCAATTAGCATGGCCTTAGTCTGATTTTCCATCAACAATACATTATAGGATGGCTGCAATATAGTTCTACCAATTTGAACCCACGCATCTAAAGTAAGTACACTCACTTCTACACCTATGTCAATCAAAACATTACTCAAAAGTCATCCATCTACAAAAACATTCAAAGTGATCTCCTTGTCATAATACAAACTATGAGGAGGGAGATTGGGATACAAAATATGCCATCTATTCTCCAATACTATCATGGGGAGTGTTTCCTTTTAATAAAATCCTAGTAACATAATAATGTTCTCCCTAACATAGCTTTTGCATACTTCTTTCAAATCATCAACATCCAACTAGAGAATGTCAAATTCCTTCCCTCTATTTTAACTTCCTCGACTCGTACCTTTGTGACGTTGTATCTCACCCTTACGTAGATCTCTCGAGTACCTCCATGGTTTCTTGGTAAACCTTCATATGATGTAGGGTATGGATACATTGCACGTAAAGCATCCTCCTTAGTAATGGTACACACTTGTTATAATGTTTCTCTGGCATGTACAACCTCAATGCGTGTAGTAATATTCACAGGTACCATCTAAGCGGTCTAGTGCTAACTTTGGCAACTATTTTTTTCCACGGTGTGTTTATTCTAACCATCCTGTGCCCTTGTTCTCCTATTTTTCTTCTTGCTTATATGTTCATACAATTCTAAGCACTCTTCATAGCTGTGATTCTTTCCACAAAAAATAACAAGTAATATTGTGAGGGAACTCATGCCTGTAATGGTAAGGGGATCCACATGTATAACATGTTCAACGAGGAATTCACTTCATCCACCGCCGCAACCTCAGCCTCTTAATCCACCATGGCATCCTCGACCTCTACCATGAACTCCTAGAAATTCCCTTCATTATGATCATAACACCCTTAATGTGATCATGGTCATGTTTCTAACTTTTATCGTTAGAGCCATTCTCAGTAACTCAAGGTGTCAAAAAAAAACAATATCAATGGCATCATAGATTTGATCAATCAACCTCGCAATCTTCAATATTGTGAGTTGTGGATAGGAAAATCTTACAAAAGAGTAGGACACGCATGCTTCCTTATCAGGCATTGCACAATGGGAAATGACCTGCATCATGGTATAAATTACATATCTCATAATCTAACAACAAGAGCACACCGACATGTGAGGAAAATTATCCTTAGTATGCCATTCTAATTCACTATGTGCACCAAATTCCAGTCAGATCTCATGTGTTGTATTGGTTGATAGTTTCTCTAAAAAAATTTCCATTGGTGAAATCTAAGATTCTAATAATGGGCTCACCCGAAATGTCTATGCTCTTGATTACCTCGGTGCACAAAGTTGCTTCAAGTTCCTTGTGTGGGTCTCAAATATAAGTCTTATGTGAGAGTGCCTTCTTAAAAGGCATGATTAGGCCTCCGAAGAACCAATGTACACTATAAATCGTATGGATATCATAAGATAGTTTAGATAGAAGTGTTTTGAAATAAGCATCATATTCCTTAACACTATCAATAGTTCCCTATTTGATATCCTTGAGTGCACTTATACTTTTCTGCTCGAACTCAGAGATATAAAATTATTTGATAAAAGCATCTCGTAACATCATATAATCCACACAAGTCTAATCAGGGTCAAACTTCATGTACCATTTGTGCACGTATCCCTGCAACAAATTTAAAAATTGACTAGCCTTGCACTCAAGCTGTAATTCCTTTCACGCGTCATAGTATCTCACGCATATGGACATGATAAGCAACATCTTCTATTCCCCTATACTATATGGTAGACAAAGTGACATGTCCATATAAATATTTTGGGGTTGATGAGGACCATGCCTACTATTGGATATATTCTATGTTGTAGTGTGAACATTAGGATATCATTGTTAATATGGATATAATATTTCATGGTTAATATTAATTTAAATGTAAATGTAATATTACATATAGTAAATATTATTTACTATATGGTAATTAGTAAGTTAGTTGCTTATGTTAGATAATAAAACAATGAGATATTGCTTTATTATCAATATTATTAATGTTTTTGAAACCATCCGAGTAGTTTGGTTTCATGTGCAAACAAATCTTTTTGAGAAAAGAGATTGTTAAGAGGGTTGTTACAATGCAGATCCTATATAATGGAGTGCATAGGTATGGGCACATTGTTAGAGTTAGAAGTCAATGTGATATAGAAGAATGGATTGTAATAGACTATGTGAATTACAATACCGCAATATATTATGTGTTTAATATATGCTTGTGTAATATCAATGGTGTGTGATATATCAATGTGGTAGATAAGAGAAAGAAAACGAAGCTATTATTCACTCCCAAACTAGGATTCTATAACACCTACAAGATCAAGAACCTCTTGTGTTTTCGTCGCCCTAGATCCACTAGATCCGCTAGATCTTGATCCACTGTTCCTTATGATCCTCCTCTTGTAATGTGAAATGAACCAAAGGTTACATTGCCTTGTGTCCCAACAATGGTACTAAGCTGAAATACCAAGGTATGCGAGGTTGTACTACACCCATATTTGAGTCGAAAAAAATCTCACACCTATGTTGTGCACTAGCGATGTCCCTAACAAGGTACCTCCAACCGGACCTCCAAATAATAAGGGATAAATCTTCTGACCATATATTTACTTTCTATTTGTTTTACTCTTGAACCTATTGATAAGTCAACTTTACCTCTTATTACTCTACTTTGCCTAAACTAGCTTGTTGCTATTGGAGCTTTTTTATTAATAGTAGGTTACACTCAAAGGGAATTTTTGGCACAATGGGACATAGAAGGATAATCATTTAGGGGAACATCATCCTTCATGATTCGGTCCATCCCATGGAACTTAGCAAAGTTTTTTCTAAATTGGCTTCATGATTCTGGTCACAGGTATATCATGTGCAGTGGTGGAAGTTGTGGTCATCGTCAGACAATTCATTCAACTTGCGGGTCATTTTTTTAGCTCCTATCTCTTCTAAAAGAGTCTTCATTATTCATGTTCATGGGCATCAACAAAGTCATTCTATAGTGTTCTTAAACACTCATTTCAATGTGTCATGTAACCATCCAAAGGATTTTATCAAGGTGCTGAAATGATTAAGAGATTCGAGTTCATCACATTGGAGCATTTCTCATTACATCATCGGGAAGGATCATGTGGGATTTATCGGTGAGGTAGAATATTTTTTTCATCAATATTGTTCTTCCTTCTTCTCCTCTCTCTCTCTCTCTCTCTCTCTCTCTCTCTCCCCCAATTTTCTCTCTCTTCTCAATGTTCTAATTTTGCATTGGGGTTGCACTTTTTTGTATGTCTTAATTTTTTTAATGTAATAAGTCACCTTTATGTTATAAAAAGGGACTTAATGTTTTATGAGGAAAGTGAAGAGTCTTAAGTCATATTGAGACATACGAAGAGTCATTAGGGAGTATGTGAAGATTCATTTCTCTTCCTATAAATTGTAAAGACATTCCTATTTCAAAGGGTTGGTGATTGAGTTTGTAGACTCAAGAGTGAATTGTACTTAGAGAGAATAAAGGAGATATCCATTTTATTCCATTTCCCCACTCTTAAATTTCTTTTTATTTCCATTTTATGTACAATTTCTGCTCAAGCATCAATACAAGAAAAAGGAGGTTCATTACTTTTTTGATAAGGATATTTTAGAAAATTTGATTTCTTAATTTTAACTTGACTTGTTGCTATTTTTAGGGTTGTTTCTTCTTAACTATAATGTGTGTGTGATCTTTCTGGTTAATGGGTTTGGGACTTTGATTTTTCTAACCACAACATTAATCCCCTCTTCTCTTTTCTCACTCCCTTTCCCACTCTCTTGATAAAGTCCTCTCTAGCAAGAAATTTCTAGATTTTCCACAAGCTCAGTGGAGTGACCTATTAGATCCCCATCCACAAGGCTACTAGAAAAATACACCTTTACTCATGCATGCATATATGACAGCTGCACTGGTTAAGTAGAGGGACTTATATTCCTAGAGCATTGGAAATAAATCCACAAGTTTTTTTAGCTAAAATTTTTCTTGCCAATAGTTTTTGGCACCCACCATGGGGAATATTTACTAGTATCTATACCCAAAATATGACTGTAAGGTCTGAAAATAAAACAAAAAAACAAATATCCAAAAAAACAAAAAAGAAGAGATTTTTCGATTTCAACAGAAAATAATTTTTGAAGGTGACTTCATCAAGGAATGAATCCTTGTCACATTCATTTCCTGTGCCATGAAGAAACTTCCATTTTAGAGCAAAGTACCAATGAGTGATAGTGACAAATAAGAAGAATATCGTGGCCGAGAAAAGAAGAACGTTTATCAGCCATAGTTTTAGACTAGTGTTTGCAAAGGAAATAAGAAATAACTTTCCACCAATGAAGAGGAAAGTAGGGAGATGTTGGAAAGGATACATAAGATAAGATGTGAAGCTCAAGAATATTCCAAATTCTTTTAAGAGATGTATGAGGAACTTGAAGTGACCCATAGCAAGGAAGAAGAAGAGGATATTTATCCTATAGAGGAAGATCTTGAAGATCATTTATACCACAAGATTTTTATCCCAAAGGTTCTTGAATGCCACTAAAGAAAATCCTATCATCGAGCCTTCCGATGAAGATCAAATTAGAATTTAAGAATATGACCAAAGACAGGATGGTGCACAATCCACTTAAGATGACTTTTGCAACTTCACGTAGCTCACTATAAAGTTGATAATACTATCCTTTTTATTCCACTCTCTTGAAAACTTCATTGCATATGGTGATGGAGAAATGAACATATTAAAAATAGAATATGTGGAAAGGATTCAGAGCATAATAGAAGGAAATTCTGATCACGAATCCTATCAATATATTTGGAGGTACGCTCTAGCTTTACAAATAAGGTATGAATATCTCAAATCACTTCATGTTGTCCACAATAAAGAAGCTCAAGAAGATCTTGATGATTTTCTACACTACGAGGTGTTCATCCCTGGGATATTATTGGACTCTCTTGAAGAAGATATATCCTTAAACCTTCTAATGAGTACCAAAGCAACATCAGGGAAGATGATGGTGAAATAGATACGGAGGTGGAACCACCATTCATCTACTCTTTTTGGCTCAAGGAATAACCCCTTTAAGAAATAATATATTCAATAGAGGATTCTTATTTCCTAATGGATGATTCAATTATTTTCGAAGACTCCACCAATGATGAATAAAATGTCTTTTGAATTAAGCACAAATAATCCCCCTTTTAAATTTTTATTTTTCAATTAGTGATGAAATGGACATGTGTAAAGAAGTGAAATAGATCCACCCAAAATCATGCAAGCGAAAATGATAAATTAAATATTTCCCCTCCTATTTTGATCCTTCAAGTGATATAGAGATGATTCATGAAGAAATGAAAAATGTCTAAGAACAAGATTCTCTTCTTGATATAATCATGGAAGATCTTATGGAAGAATCTCACTTCTTTTTAGAATCCAAGGAGAATGAACAATTTTAACATAATCTCTTCTCACCCAAGGAGAAAAATGATCATCACGGTGAGTATGAAGTCTTTCATTTTCCATATGAGAAAGAGGATTCAATAATGGATGATCAAGATAATGTTGAAAGTTCCCACATTGCCATTCCCACAATATTGATTTCATAAAGGATTTGATAAGAGGAAAATATTGATTTTGAGCTTGGATGAGTGTCATTCCCACAAAACATGGATTATTTCTCCCTGTTAGAAGGTGTTGTGAATCAAGTGTTCATGTGCTTGAAAGAAAGTGAATCTTGGGTGACGTAAAGCATGGAAGAGAGGAACTAGGATATTTCAAATTAATCATGGACACGCATGAATCAAATTTTAAATTATTTCTTCGAAGGAAAATATAGAGACTCTTTCAATAAAGATAAAGATTAACCTATATAAATATCATAAGAATGATATATGCAAGAACTCTTTAAGACTGTGGAAGATACTGAAGATCCTCAACCTAACCTTGAACTCTTAATCCATGCCATGGAGATGCAAGATAGGTATGAATTAATTTTGCTTCTTGTCTTGGTAGACCAATTTTTATATTTAGATGGACTAGTTAGAGAAACTTGTTGACTTCCTTAATACTTTGGTTGAAGAGAATGAACATGAAAACATGTTTTTTTTTTTTTCTTCCACATTATGTGAAGAAGTTCATGAGGAAAGAAGAAAGGCTCTCCAAATTTTCTTTGGACATCTCCATTTTTAAGACAAAACTCCACCATGAAAGAAGATAGTGGCGATGAGGATGTTGAGTTAACTCACATGGAGGGGAGTCATTTAGAATGAAATAAAAAGTTGCGGAACATTGGGATTATCTTCAAAACCAAGTTTTTCCCACCTTTTCGAGAATGTTCCATCAATGCTGAAAACAAGAGTTCAGGATGGAAAAATCCAATGAAAAGTGAAGAATGATTGTATGGACAAACCAAAAGTTGTAATTTTGAAAATGATATCAAGATGGATTTAGAATGATTTCATATTGGCAAAAATTTCTCTAGACAAGAAAGATGGAGTATACATGATTCTTACAAAATGATAGAAAATCATAGTGTACTTACCATCCCCCAAACTCGATTCATCCTAAACATGCCCCCATGCTATAAAAAAATCTTAAGGATGATGAAGACCTCCATCTCTCGGTTGATTTAACCTCCATATCTCGAAAATATTTTCTCAAATCAAGAAAGCGGGATGTTTATGGAAGTTCTTGAATGGGAATAAATCTAGTTTTCTCACTCCCTCTAAGTGTTTTTATGATATAACAGATAATTTGAAGTCACAATTCAAAGAAGATGAATTTTTTCATGACAGGAGAAATTTTACCACTCTTAAAGATATGGATGGATGGTGTCTCATGATCGTATGGTGTCAAGTGGAAACCTCAAGAGGCAAGAGTCTAAAGAAGGTGACCAAGTTCTTAATGGATACAAAAACGTTCTCAAGTGCGGTGTGAATATGAATATGAATTCTTGCACGCTTCTTCTTATTCTAAAACCATGAAAATCCATCATGAGAAAGTGGTTTTATCAAATAATAGTCTTTATGATTCAAAGGTTATACTTTAGTCCATTAATTCCACGATGGCATGGATTTTTTCTCAACCCATTGCCAAGTATGTGTATATTCTTTCCACACCTCTATAGATATCTCCCCCTTGTATATAATTTCCTTTTTGTGTTGTGTGTATTTCCCTTTCGTGTGTGTGTGTTGTGGGTTTCCTTCCTTGTTTTGTGTGTGTGTGTTCTTCTTATTCTCTCTATCTCTCTTTTGAATTGTATATGACCTTCTGCAGGGCACAATGGATAAGGAACTAGTCAATGAGTTATGTGGTCTAACTCTAAAATTATTTTATTCTCCATTCCATGTCTTGATTTTTCTGATTTCATGTTATCTCCCAAGCTAGAGAAAACTATTGTCATGCAAATGTGCAATAGGGAAATTGAAAATTTCAAGGCATGACAACTCTACCCATGTGTCCAAAATTTCAAGTTTTACCCTTCCAAGACACCCGAGTCTATCAAGTCATTCCAATGACCTCTAGTTCATGTTAACTCATTCCCATAGGTAATTTAGGAAATTTAGTTTAAACCCCTTAGGTGATTTTAGGAGTTCATTGAAAAATGTAAACTTTGAGTAGTTGTGAGAAGGGTTATCATTGCGATTCCTAGGACTCGGGAGAAACCCCATGGAGTGGAATGGAGAATTAAAACTAGATATGGAAGTGAATAAAATGCCTTGGAACATCATGGAACTGATTTAGGAATATTCGGGAAGGATTCGAGAGAAGCCGGGGTAATTTCACCAAAATTAGGTTCACAGGACTAGGCAATACATAGGATCAAACGAGTTCATAAGCCGGGAGGTGATTCTCGGGAGATCTAGATGGAGTTATGACCCAAATAAAACATCATAGGAAAGGTAATTACAATCTATACAAGATGGTGAAATCAAACTTTCCACAACACCTTGGCGGAATAGGGTTGTAATCTATTTTTCACAGGCCTAGGAAGTGCTCAAGGCCAAAAATGTTATTTAACTTTGGGAATTGATATCATATCTCTAGATGGTTTAAGGATTCAAATGAGACATCATCTTAAATGGAATTCAAATATATACAATATGGTGAAATAATATCTTTCACAAAACTTTGGCACATTAGGTTTATATCTATTTTTTTCCATGCTTAATAAGGGAGTTAGATAAAAATCATCTTTTCAGTGGTTTACATGGAAAAATCAAGAGATAAGACCCCAATTATCGGATTCAAGGCCATTTCTAGTCAAATTCAAATCATTTTTTCAAAAACTATAATTTCACAAACAGAGATTGAACCTCGTATATTTTATTAATGTGAAATTAATCAACCATTACAATGGAGTGTTGCAATATTTATACATATTGGACAACAATATACAAACAAATAAATATGTTGCACAAGTGCAACAATATGTCTCGACTACATAAGCTTCCAAAATATCATACGGGAAGCCTAATAATGAATAATGATATAATTGCTATAACAACATAACAATTATATCTCGTGAATATAATAAGACAAATATGGTTTAATAAAACCATATAACAACAATAATTAAATAATAAAATAGTTAAATAATTAATTATACAACTCATAATTAATTATCCTAATACATACCAAATGTAATTTCACAAATAGGGATGGAAGCCTATATATTTTATTAATGTGAAATTAATCAACCATTACAATGGAGTGCTGCAATATTTATACATATTGGACAACAATATACAAACAAATAAATATGTTGCATAGGTGCAACAATATGCCTAAATACATAAGCTTCCAAAATATCATACGGGAAGCACAAATGAATAATGATATAATTGTTATAACAACATAAAAATTATATCCGTGAATATAATAAGACAAATATGGTTTAATAAAACCATATAACAACAATAATTAAATAATAAAAATAGTTAAATAATTAATTATACAATGCATAATTAATTATCCTAACAAAAAAATCCATCAGGAACTCCAGATACGGCCTTCACAAGTTCCCTCTCAAGGTTTGACACTAAGCCAAGTTTTCAAGAGGACGTGTGTCACTTCAGCACTTCGACGCATTCCGATGTACCTTTTGTCCATTTATAAAAGATACATAAGGGACAAAAATTTCTCCCAGCCCTTTTTTAGCCTCCTGGACCCTAATATGACCTCCCGCATTGCTAGTTAAACCCCCGGGAGCTAGTTGGAGCCTTACCTCTCATTGCATGGATGATCACCAAGTGTCACATGGAGGCATGATGTGAAAATTGATGTTCCCTTTTCCCTTTTCCAAAGGGAAATGAGGGAAATGAAAATTTTCCCAGTACCTTGAAGCCCTCAGGTCATCCATGTGACCCTCTCCAATGTAAATTTCCAAATCCCCTAGGAGCTAGTGGAGCCAAACACTCCATCGTTGGATCTCCGCCAAGTGTTGCGATGAGGCACAAAGTGGAAATTGATGTCCCCTTCATCCCTTTGGAAAAAATAGATGAAAGGGACACAAAAATTCACCCTCCCCTCTCCCTCCTTCCATTTTCAAGATATAAATATGACACTTAGTGCATTTTTGCTCATTTTCCCTCACGCCTCCATATGCTGCCGAAACTCTGTTAGATTTTCTCCAGATTTGAAAGAGAGGTTTTTTTGCATTCAATAAACTCCATGAAATCATTTTTCATCCAAAAAATTTAAAAACACAAAAATCTCAGAGAAAAATGGATCAAAACAACAAAGAATGAAGAGAAAATGTATTTTTTTCACCATATAACTACGAAGTCTCCTAATAAAAAGCTTCATATCTTGAAAAATACAAGTCGGATCTAGATTTCGTCTTTTACGGGAATTCCTCTTTTTTAGAAAAAAATCAAGATGAAATAAATGAAAGGTAAAATGGTGCCCTAAATCATTTGTTCCAACAAAAATCCCATTTCATGCCCTAGCTCACATTTGTTGGATTTCTCAACAATCTGACAATCGGATCGAGCTAAAAATTTCACATAGAATCCAAATGAAAAAACTATCACAATGGAGTTGATTTCTTCATGATCAGAGACTGAAACTAGACCTGTAAATTTCAAGCTCCATTAATGGATGCCATGGCAGCTCTATGCCTGAAGCCCCTGCTAGGAGAAAATTTTAAATTTTATTTCCAAGCATTCTAATAGGAGAAATCAAGTGAAATTCAGAGGACATGACCACAATGATGAGCCGAGTCGGAAAAATATGTTATGTCGCAAACCGAGTAAATGAATTCCACTTTCTATAAATGGTAAGTTTTCCAAGACAAGACTTGTTATGTTTGGAAAGTTTTCATCAAAAGCAGCTATGGAGAAGGAAATGTGTACTAAATATAAATGATGAAGTGGGAATGATTGTCTGGAGTAGAAAATAGTGAAAATGACTACTTACTAAAAATATTAAGCCCCCTATATGGGTGCTTACTAAAAATAATAAGTCACCTCAAGAAGTGGTCGAGGCAACGACAGTGTGCACAAGAGTGAAAGAGGGAGTTCATCACATTAGGATGGTCAAGAAGAAGAAAACATCACCTCTCACTAAAAAATAAAAAGTATTCCATCCAGGGCACTTACTATTAATACTAGGTTACACTTACATGGAATTTTTGGCATGTGGGACATAGAAAGATAATCATTCAAGGGAACATCATCATTCAGGATCATATATGGGAATTTATCACCGGGCATTCAAGGTGCATCTCAAGGAGCTCAATAGTGTTTTTTTGAAACTTACTTCATGATTATGGTCACAAGTATATCATGTGCATGGTGGAAGTTATGGTCATTGACAAAACAATTAATTCAACTTAGTAGGGTCTGGTTTTGAGTTCCTATATCTTCTGAATGAATCTTTATGAGTGGTGTTCCTGGTCATCAAAAAAAATCATTATATGGTATTCTTAAACACTCAACCCAAGGTATCTGGAACCATGTAAAGGGGTTTCGGTGTAAAGGATTAAGAGATTGATTTCATCACATTGGATCATTTCATTGAACCATCAAGAAGGATCGGCGGGCTTTATTGGAGGTAGAATATTTTGTCATCAACATTATTCTTCCTTCTTCTCCTTTTACTTTCTACTCTCTCTCTCTCTCTGTCCCTCCCTCCTCTCTCTTGTCCCCCAAGTTTTCTCTATTTTCTCAAGGTTCTAATTTTACATTGGGGTGTCACTTTTTCATATGTCTTAATGTTTATAATGTAATAAGTCCCCTTTATGTTATAAAAAGTGACTTAATGTTTTCCTAGGAAGTCGAAGATCCTTAAGTCATGTTGATACATACGAAGATTCATTGGGGAGTATGTGAAGAGTCATTTCTCTTCCTATAAATTGTGAATCCATTCCCATTGCAAAGGGTTGGTGATCAATTTTTTAGACTCAAGAGTTATGTTTCACCTAAAATTTATGTACGTATGAGAAATACAAATAGGGTAAAGGTGAGGAGGAATACCTGTGAATGAAGGTGGAATGTAGAGTGTGTGCATTCTTATTTCTCGATCCAATGTTGATTACAAGAACTTCCTTTTGCTTGGGAGGAACTACCTGTGATTAAAAAACAAGACCAGAAGAAGAATATTAAACAATATATGTCAAGACCGCCTAGTGTATGCTAGTTCAGGAAGTGTGATCCTAGATGCTTGTCAATCCACCGTTCAACACAACTTAATGCAAAAATAATGTAAAAAATAATATCCTACTATAGTTAATATGATTTAGGTGTCTCATTCAAGTACAATAAGTAAATCTAATCTAACAAGCTAGGTTATGATCATATATGGAAGTGAGATATGTGAATAAGTTGGTTAGGATAGGTCATGGCCAAGTTTCAAGTGGTTTTGGTTATTTGGGTGGATGTTATGAAGTATTTGTTATAGAAAGATTTACCTGAGATACGATAGACCTGACATCGGTTTAGTACGAGTGATTTCTATTGAGAGGAAGCGTGTGAGTTTAGGTTAACCAATGTCGATATTGTCGGGATGATAGAGACTCAATAAATCTTGGTTTTAGGACTCTATGTGATTACACAAAGAATATACGTGAGAGAATGGTGAGGTTGATAACAATGCTAGAAATACTCAAAGGTGTCCGGAGTTGATTATGGAGGAAAGGAAGGTTATACATTGTTAGATGGAGGGATTGGTAGGATGGTGAGAGCTGATGAGATGCAAAGGAGACTAGGAATCCCAAATAGAGATAAAGAAAATGATCTAAATAAGTATGGAAAGATATAGATCCAAATGTACTTACTTGTACTTATCTGGTGGTTAGATGGAGGTGATGGTTCACCTGTGAAACTTCTATTCACCGCCATGATCATGTGCTTCCAAGAACATTACCGTGAATTCTTGACCTCTAGATCAATGTTTGGTGCTAGTTCAGGATGTCTAGATGTGCAAGAGTGCTCTAGTGCATGCTTGCATGTAGATCTCCCTTCTCCAAAGTAGAATAATCCTTCTAACCTCTAGAAAAAAGGTTACCAAAATGAATATATGGTAATGCAGATTGATGGTTTAGGGTGACCGGCATTGGTTAAGGTGGAATATCCTAGGTTGTCAAAATAGTAGATCTTGGCTATCCTTTTAGCTAGTTCTGGTCATTATTGCAGATCCAAAATGGCATTTTCCACATAAGTAATTATGCATAAAGTTAGAGGAAAAATAGGCATCTAGTGTTAGGGTTAGAAAAAGTCATATTTAGTTATGGTAAGTGGAGATTGAGTCCTAGTTAAAAGGAAACATGCTAAGAATATGTCTCGATGAGGTGTCTAGGTAATGTGGTGGGGTGAGGTATCAGGTGAGGTGAAAATTAATTAAATTAAGGGATTTATTAATGGATATTGTGAGAATGGGCATTAATTTAATTACGAGTAATTAAATTAATAGACATGTGGGGTAAAGGGAGTGTGACCCAAATTTGCTTGTCTACATTTTTCCCTTTTTTGTTACGTAGCTTTTTATTGGTAAGTGATCTTTGAAAAAAATAGGAAGTGATTACCCCTTGTGTCGGTGAAGGTGATCCCCTCAAACTAAGAACTAATGAGGTGTTATACGGAATCAAAAGTGTGTGGTTTGAAAAAGGTGTAGTCTGGTGGAAGTGAAGGTAGGTAGGGAAGGGTATGAGTAAAATGGGAAAGGGTGATTGTCAACACAGGTAATAGGTAATAGACAGGGTCAAATTGGGTAATAGGTAATGGAAATCAATGCATGCACATGTATAGATTGCAACGTAGTACTAGGTTGAAGATCTTGTAAACTCTACATCATCCAAGGTTGATAGGTTTATCCAAACAAGGGTGAAGTGATTCAGGTATCCAAGGCATAGGATATGGTCCAAAAACACAACGTAGGTTAGGTGTAGGAACATTTAGGTATGTTCGTACACCAAAGGTTTGGTTGGGATAAATGGCATGGCAATAGGCAAGGTATGGTTGTTAGGCTAAAACAACATAGGTAACAAAATCGTAAGGTATAACTTGAGTTCATAAGGTTAAGTGTCATACCAAGGAGGTCCGGTCCATGTAAATAGGTCATGGCACGTGTAAGGCCATGGTATAGGTAAAATAACAAATCTTGAGACATAACCGAGGAAATGTAGGGTTAGTTTAGGCTTGTAGGTAGGGTGTAATAAGTGTGGGTGTGGTAAAAGGGTATCGAGCAATGATGAGTTGAGGTCCAAAATGGGCAAAATGGGGTAAAAATGATAGTAGCAGGTAATCGATGCCTATTAAAACTTAATTGACGTCGGTTTGTTATGAGCGACATCGGTCAAGTTGGGTAGGGTTAATAAAAATAAAAATTTATATTTTACGGACTCATTTTAACTTGTTTTCTGTGTCAAAATGACAAAGGAGAGGTGGAAATTTGGAAAGTGAAATAACAAGATGGAGAGATGAGTTGGTGATCCTCATAGTTGGTGATTGGAATTTGCTAGGCGGGTCCACGAGATCGAGTCGAGTGATTTGATTGGTGGAGAGGTGGGGAGTTCATTTGGTGATGGCATAGGGTGGGAGAGGGTTTGGGTGGACCACAAGTAGTATCCAAACATACCACCATGCCGTGACAAAGAGATGAGGCGGGATTTGATCATCTTCTATCATTTGGGTTAAAAATAATGTTTTCAATTAGTTTTGGTAGGAAAGGGGGTTTGGGATAAAATGAATTTGCATTTGTAGGTAAAAATGAATGAAATGAGGGAAGGGGTTCCAATATGGTTACGATATTATGGACCACAATGTTTGGGTCAATCTTGGGCATATCAAAGCATAGGACCAAGAAAATGCATTGCTATGATCCGAAGGAAACAAACAAAAGCTTCCTATTTAACGTCATCTAAATATTAACCTATATTTATAATGTTGGGTTGTCATGAGTGTTAATGTTGATTTGAATGTTCTATTCATTCAACATGGTTTGCATCTCGAAGGTAATGATCAGTGAATATAAGAATCTTCCATGCCAAGGTAAGTGAGTATGGACTCTTCATCCCGACATTGAACAAAATTAATAGAAGGTGTATCATCATCAATCATATCGGTATACGGAAGGGGAAAGAAGAAGGATCCTCACAATCATGTTGATAAGTCGAGAGATCCCGGGAAATCATGTTCATGAAAAAATTAAAAAAAAGTTAGGAGGAATAGATTTGGGATCTATGGATTAGTGGGTGAAGGTGGTGACATTGGTGAATGGGGTGGAGAAGTATTTTCTTCCTCAATGAGGTAAATGCAAGCCTTCTTGGAAGATGGTGTGGAAAAGCCAATGCCACTTCTATCTTTTTGCTTATGGGTGGTACATGGAATGATGGTATGATGACCTTGTTCGTAAAAATTGAATCCAAAGCCTTTACATGCGCATCGGTGAAGGAAAGTGTGGGTGAAGTGGCGGTTAGTAAGAGATTGGAGGTTAGATGAAAAGGGTCATGTTTGGGATGGAGGTTCAGGTGAATAGGTGGAAAGTTCAAGTCCCCATACGTTAAGTTAGTGCGAAGGTGGGGAGGACTATAAGGGAAAACCTCTCTTATGTAATATTCATAACAAGGGTGTTGGCGCAGTTTTCCATACTCTTGCAGAGTGAGGAATGTGTTGATATTGTAGAGGAGGTACTCCCATAGAGTGAGGCATTGAAAATGCTTTCTAAGGAATGGTAGTTGATATGAGGGCGTGAGGGATAGACAAATCACTAGAAGATTGGGTAGGAGGGGTATCGATTAGTTGGGAAGTAGATGGTTTAGTGCTGGCGATAGTAGGAATATAAAAGTTAGATGTGGGAGAGGTGGAGACTGTTAGGAAATTAATAATAATGTTTACATTATATGTTTGGGTGGTTAGTCAATTAAGTAATATTGTTAAATATAATAACAATATTATGTACTTGGTTATTTGGTTATACCTGTATCACTATTTACTGAGTTTATTATTTGTAATACATCCTATTTTATAGGATGTTTTGTTACCTACCTTTATGGCTATTTATTAGCCCAATGTAATGTATGATGTATTAAGTACATTGAAGATTAATGAATGAAGATTGCTCATTGTGATTTCGTGTTTAATCTAATCTATTACTATCGGTGGTATCGAGTAGTTTCTGATCCTCGAAGGTAAACAAGGTTTCTGATGGATATTTAGGCTACTTTCAAGGGGCGTCCATATCATCTATTGCCCCATCGTATGCATCTGGTGAGACTAGACTCTATGTGCAGATCACAGAATAAATCATGCCTACAACAATAGCATTTTGTACATGTGTTTCTCGCATTGAAACACACTCATTATTTGCATCTACATTGCTTCGAAGACTGATAAGTTTGGGGTAACTATTTTGAATGTGATTTGGAGTCGACTGTATATATGTTCTATGTTCATATTCAAATATGATGTTGTCGTATCAATCCGACAACCGTGATCTTAAGAATTGCATTGGATAGTCCTCTTAACACTTGGCATTTTTGTATATTTGTGTGTGTTCGTTTGTTCTTCTGCTACAGTCACGGATTTTCATTGGCCTACTCAAATCTATAGCTATCCTCTTTAATATCGGCATTAGCAAATTGGCACCATTCTATCCAGCATTGCATCGACTCATCATAGGTCTAGATCATTAATGTCTACAGAACTGTTTTAGTTCCTCCAAAAGCATGTGCATTTGAGAGTTCAGAGACATCGACAACACTTGCCTTTGGACAATTATTTTAGTAGGTATTGATCTCTGTACTTGATAGATCTGGTTGCATCAACGAAGGAGTTAGTTTATACGTCTGGTTATTTGTAATCGATCCAGATGTCACATGCACAGCCTCTTGCGAACACTTGTATCATCACTACTTGGGTGAACACAGATCTACATGGAAGTGGGTTTGTATAAACTCGCAATCCTGTTTTCTGATTCATTTTGAGTGGCATCAACACTTCCATGCGCCTGCCACGTTGGAGAACAGAAACATATATCTGAAGTTATTGGTTACCATTCAAACGCAAACCCAACAATAAATGCCATTCACGGGACTGTGAGTGCATGTTCTCATTTTTGTTGTATGCTGCACGAAAATTATGGGTAATCACTACTGTCAATAGGCTCATCATATCATGTCATTGATGACGCTTATATTTTGACTAGAATTTTAGATTTGTAATCTAAAAAATAATCGCAGGTATTAATAAATGCCCGTAGAGATTACTTTTAAGGATTTTATTTAATGTCAAGTCTAGTCTTCCTGGTATTATTTAATCACAAGTTGCATACATATCGGCCTTAGAAAATTCATTTCCAACATTGGCTAGTGGATCATTATATTGTAAGTCTAAGAAAACTAGTGTTTGCGGTAGTTTTTGTTGTTGCCGAATTTAAAGTCGTATAATTGTAAAAAGTCCAAAAAATTAACAAAAATAAAAATAAAAAAATTTCACGGACACATTGTCGGTGTTACCCGATGTCGAGGAAAAATAACGTGTTTCACATTACGGGAGGGAAGAAAAGAATAAGATCAATGTGGATGATAATAATGGTATAGCTTAGATACCAAATGATATAATAGAATAAGATTCTGATGACCAAAGAGGGACGGAAGCCTCACAAATATTATTGATCATGAAATCAGATTACATTACAATGCAAAAGTCGTAATATTTATAGATATTAGACGACCTCATATGGATAGACATGACCCTAGTAGACACTAACTACGAGATGAAAAGACCCATCTCACATGCACATGTAATTACTACTAATACCACTATTGAATGTTATCCAACATAACAATATTGAATGCAATTCACTAGACTAGAATGCACATGTTACACATTATTAAATAAAAGACAATGCAATAAAATGCAATAAATATGCCTATGCTAAATTATGCTAACATTCCCCCTTAATTTTGCGTAGTTTCCAATGAAGTGGAGAGGAACTCTCTTAACAAAGTGTGAATTTGTCACGTGCAAGTGACTTAGTGAAAACATCTACCTTCTGTTCATCTGTAGGATAGAAATGGAGCTGTATGTTGTGCTTCAAGACATGCTCATGTATGAAATGAACCTGTACTTCAATATGCTTGGTTCTCTCATGAAATAATTTGGATTGCAAACAAGATTTAGAACTCCTTCATTATCAACATATACTGAGTAGATTTTGTTGTGGTAGACCAATTCCTTTCAAAGATTCGCGTAGCTAGCCATATTGCTTCCTGGCAACTTCACTGCTGACTCAATACTCTGCTTCTATATAAGAGCAAGAAATAAATTCTACATTTCTTGCTTCCCCATGATATCGGTCCAGATCCATAAAGAAGATGAAGCACTGATGTTGACTTCCTATCATCCATGTTTCCTACATGATGCGAATCGAATATCATGTCAAGAAGAAATTGTCATTCTTCTTATACTCTAGACCAAGGTCAACTGTACCCTTTAGATATCTTAGTATTCTCTTTGTTGCTTTCAATGACATATTTTCGGTTCTTGCATGAAGCGTGTTAAATAGCTGATTGCCAAAGCTGATATACGGTCTAGTATATGTCGAGTAAATGAGACTCCCAATCAACTCATTGATAGAGAGTTGCATTCACGAGGTGGTGATGGATCGGAATGAGATAATCGAAGTCTCGCTTCCATAGGTGTAGTAATAGGAGTGTATTCCATCATCCCTGAATTTCTCAAGCATTGTCTTGGTGTATTTCAACAGTTTGTGACACAAAGATATGATTCTCTTTTGTCATACTTCCAACCCAAGACAATAGTGCATGAGCCAGAGATCTGTCATGTTGAATGATCGATTAAAATACTTCTTTGTTGCATCAATCATCTTCACAGAACTTCCTATAATGACTAGATGGAAATCGACATAAACAACCATGATGACAATCTCCCCCTTGCTTTTTGAGGTAGAGATTGTGGTCATAAGGATTCCTTTCAATCCATGACTTATGAGATGCTCATCAATTTTGATGTACCATGCCCGGGTGCCTGTTTTAGGCCATATAGAAATTTTATGAGTCTGTATACCATCATCTCTTTTCCTGGTATTACATAACCCTCTGGCTGAGTCATATAGACTTCTTCTTGCAAATATCCATTAAGAAAGGAACTTTTCACATCCATTTGGTGGACTTTCCAACCAAATTGTGCAGTAGAGCAAAGATCATCCTGATTTTCTTGATCTTGGTTGTGGGAGCAAATGTCTCCTCATAATCAATGCCTTCTTGTTGTGCATACCCCTTTGCTACAAGCCTTGCTTTATACTTGTCAATAGTCCCATCTGATTTGTACTTAGTCTTGAATATCCATCTGCATCCAATGGGTTTCTTCCCTGGTGGAAGGTCGACAAGTTGCCATGTGTTGTTCTTCATCACTAACTGATACTCTGAATCCATGTCATCTTTCCAAGCTTTTGATTGTAGGGCTTCCTGAACTATAGATGGCTCAACTGTTTCAACAAATCTACTCATTAGGGCATAATTGACCTCTTCACGAGCTTGACTGCGAGTTCTAGGTCTAGGATTGGACGATGTGCTAGGTGCTTCATCCAAATTTGCATCTCTTATTAATTGAGTATACCATTTAGGTAACTTATTAGCTGTTTCATTGGATTGTGGTGGATCCAAGTTTTCACCATCATCCAATTTATCACTGTCATCTTCAGTGGGACAATCAAATTTTGTCTTCACAAGAGGTGTATTCTGTATGTTTGTTGAGTCATTGAGTGGAGCATCTGCTTATTTCTTCTCAAAGAACTCAAGATCCCTACTTGTGTATACTTTCTTTGCTTTCGGATCCCATAATCTGTACCCAAGTGCTTCTTCACTGTATCTAATGAATATCAATTTCTCAACTTTCATATCCAACTTGTTCCTATTCTTCTTGGGTATGTGCATGCTAGCTTTACACCCAAATACTCTTAGGTGTGCAATTGATGGTTTCTGATTTGACCATGCTTCTTGAGGTGTCACTCCTTCAAGAGCTATTGTGGGCACTCTGTTCAACAAATAGACTGCAGTTCTTACAGCTTCTGCCCAAAATGTCTTTGTTAAACCTGAGTCGTCAATCATACATCGCACCATTTCCATGATAGTACGATTCCTTCTCTCAACTATACCATTCTGTTGTGGTGTGTGAGTAGGAGGCATTTGTTAACGAATCCCATGAGCTTCCAGGTAAGTCTTGAACTCATTGCTTGTGAATTCCCCCCCTCGATCTGAGCGGAGAGTTTTGATCTTGCGACCAACTTCATTCTCAAAAAGTGTTTTGAACTTGAAATGTCTCAAAGGCTTGACTCTTATTTCTTAGAAATATATCCACATCTTTCTTGAGTAGTCATCAACACAAAGCATGAAGTATTGACATCCAGAATGACTTGGTTGCATGGGCCCGCAAAGATCGATGTGCACCAAATCAAGCTTTCCCTTAGCTCTATATGTGTTCTTTTGGAAGGGTACTCTGTGTTGCTTTCCAGCTAGGCAATTGTGACACTTTTCAGTGTTGTGCTTGAGTGTAGGCAATCCTTTCACCATGTTGTCCTTTTGAAGTTTTTGGAGATAGCCAAAACTGATATGACCATATCTACGATGCCATAGTTTTGCAGATTGTGTGTCTTTGGCCACTAGAGCTTGATCATCCTTGTGGAAAAAATCAAGTTGGAACATGCGCCCCACATTGGAGGCTCTTGCTACTGATCTTGGAACCTCTTGACTTATCTCTTATCAAGCACACTTTTTCTCCATTATTATTGTCAAAATCCAACTTCAAGTTGTGATCAAGGAGTTGACTAACTCGATAAAAATTCTTGGTCAACCAGTGTAATGCATAATACATTTGTGATTTTGTAGTCATGCTTCACAAGAGGTGTATTCGCATGTTTGTTGAGTCGTTTAGTGGAGCATCTACTTGTTTCTTCTCAAAGAACTCAACATCCCTACTTGTGTATACTTTCTTTACTTTCGGATCCCATAACTGTACCCAAGTGCTTCTTCACTTGCATCCAATGAATATCGAGCTTTCTCGGTTTTCATATCCAACTTGTTCCTAATCTTCTTGGGTATGTACATGCTAGTTTTACACCCAAATACTCTTAGGTGTGCAATTGATGGTTTCGATTTGACCATGCTTCTTGAGGTGTCACTCCTTCAAGAGCTACTGTGGGCACTGTTCAACAAATAGATCGTAGTTCTTATGCCTTCCGCCCAAAATGTCTTTGTTAAACCTAAGTCATCTCATTACGCTAAACAAGATGATCAACTTGGCATTTGATTGGCCTGCCAAATTGACCTTGTTGTCTTCCATCATCAAGTGATCTTGTTGTTTGTCCATCTACAATTGTCCATAGGTCTTCAAACTCAAGTAACACCTCGATCTTCGGTTTCCATGCAAAGCATAGTTATCTCCTCTAAGCGGTTGTGAATTTGGCAAGAAGAACTTTGGTGCTTGTGCACCCATTTCATGTAATGAATTTCTGAAACTCGAATTTCGACAACAGTGTAAGGCTCTTATCACTCTGTGTTTATGGTCTCCCTCTCAATATACCGTCAGCCGATATACCAAACCTTTCTATATCTGCTCCCTTCCGATATACCCGCTCGATGCGTGGAAGAAGATCACCCTTTCAATATACCGTCAAGACAGTAAAGAGATGTTAATGCACGTGAAAGAAATTAGTACGTGGTACTTAGATAGTATGGAGAGGGGTTTGTGCAAGCACAAACGGATGGGAGGGCTCAAATGTGTGTGTATTGTGTCCTTATTACTCCCCGTCAATTTTATAGGGTCGATGCCCGCATAACGTTTAGGTAGGCATGTTAGGCATTTAGTGCGGTAGTAGTCGTGACGGCATCACCGTAAGCACTTCCCGGAGGCATCGTATATACCGAATCGCTATGAGATCAAAGATCTCGTGTGATAGAACCAAACATAAAATAAAAAAATTGTACCCTTTTTTTCACTTTATGCACCAAGATTAGTACAAAATTCTCCAAAATTACATCGAAATGAAGTTTTTGTGTCCCCCTCTTACAAAAAAAGGGTTTAGAATCACAAAATACACAATTTAGGCCAAAAATATTTTTTTCCCCCAATAGGTGTTTTTCCGCTAAATTTAGCGGTGGCTCTAAATGTGTTTGGTGAGCTTCTAAATTTGGAAATCTCCCAAAATTTATTAATTTCTCCAAATTTTCCAAAAAATAATTTAAGAAAAAATATGGAGAGAGTGGGAATTGAACCGCTGACCTGTTTGTTCCCAAGATCCAAACAAACAATCTGAATATTGTTTTCACCTTTTCTCACAAACCGTGATCTGGGTTTTTCTAAAAATTTTACAACAGCATCATACAATATTTTTCTTGAAACCCACAAAATTTCAAAAGAATCGGAATCTTAGTTTTTGAGATCTTACCAATTTACCAGCTAGATCTGATTTTTTTTCAAAAAAAATGATCCGACTTGTACAGACTTTTCATCACATGTAGAGGCCAAATCTGAAGATGATGTAAACTGCAAAGTTGTGTGCCTCCTTCTTATATTTCCACAAAAAAATGTCACATCAATCTGACATTGTATGAAAAAGTTACGTCCTTTTTTATAAGAGCTATCTGCTGGAATTTTGTTGACGGGACTGCTTCAACCTTTGCTCCCGAATTCTTCACACCTCCACTTTCAGATCTGATTTTTTTAGATCTGATCTTTTTTTTTTCTTTTGATCTACAATTTTTTTCAAGATCTCTCTCCTTTTCTTTTTTTTTTAAGATCTCTTTTTTTTCACAATTTTTTTTTTTAGATCTGTAATTTTTTCCAAGATCTTTCTCCTTTTTTTTTAAAGATCTCCAAATCTGAAATATTCCGCCAATATGTTAGATCAATTGGCTATGCCAATGACTAATAAAAAAAAATTACCTTCCAAATAAGTGGATAGGTCAAATTTTAGTTGATGGATGCTTGGGAGGAATGGAGGCTGCGGGATGCTTCAATGGCTCTCCTTTGATGTAGATCTTCTTCTCCAATGGATCCTCTCCAATAGTGTTCCTCTTCAACCTTGCTTGGATAGAACCTGCTCTTATACCAAATGATAATAATGGTATAACTTAGATACCAAATGATAGAATAGAATAAGATTGCAATGACCAAAGAGGGACGAAAGCCTCACAAATATTATTGATTATGAAATCAGATTACATTACAATGCAAGAGCTGTAATATTTATAGATATTAGACTGATGACCTCATATGGATAGACATGACACCCTAAGAGACACCAACTACGAGATGATAAGACCCATCTCACATGCACATGTAATTACTACTAATACCAATATTGAATGTTATCTAACATAACAATATTGAATGCAAGTCACTAGACTAGAGTGCACATGTTGCACATTATTAAATAAAAAGCTCTGCAATAAAATGCAATAAATATGCCTATGCTAAATTATGTTTAAAGTGGAAACAAATGTGCTTCATGTTCACATCTTGCTAAGTTAGCAGCATGCAAATGGAAGATGGAGGCATCGAAGGAAGGAGGTCGAACAACGACCTCTCGTCACCAACCAACGAGGGCCGTGCAAAAGCAGTGTGGTGGCATATGTATGGTGTGAGTATATGATTTTCAGTGTGGTTTCCATTTTCTCAGTGTGCTTCAGTTTGTAGTGTTCCTGTTTTGTGTGGTATTTGATGGATGTTGGAAAGAGAGTTGTGTTGGAGCGCTTGAGATGACGTCGGTGATCCTCGACTAACTTGGTCCTCCGACCATATTCTTTGGAAGATGGTCACTAGAAGAATATGTTCACTAGCATTAGTGACCATGTGCAGCAAGACCTAACTAGTAAGATCCATTCAGGAGTATGTTCTTTGATGCATTTTTCTTCTCAGTATCTATTTGAGTGGAATTTCACATTGTGGGGGGGAATACATACCAATGTTCCATTCCCATTCTGCACCCAAAACAACTTAGTCAAGGAAAGCTTCCAGTGGCAGTGGCAGTTTTCTATGTTGTTCGAGATCGAGTGGCAGTGATCAATGACAGAGACTACGATTAAGAACATTACGATTCTTATAGGAAGTAATGTGAAATTTTTTCAGTATATCTTCTATTGTGCAGTTTTGTGATATGCAAGTTGTGTTTCCTATATAATTCCCCACGATGTATAAGCATATTGATGAGCAGTAGCACGAGTAAGTCAGTTCATGGATCTTGAAAGGGTTTGTGGGAGGATCAGAAAACCACATGAGGTGGACAGTTGATGAGGTTCCTGTCACGTCAAGGTTTGTGGTAAGCCTGTTTAAAACCATGGAAGGAGAGAGCCTTTCTTTTGATCAAGGTCATGAGTCACAGAGTTGGACATGCCACAGGGGTGAGCATACTGCAGAGGAGCGTGTGGATGTTTTTTACCATGTAAACATTAAGGGGGGGAATGTTAGGAAATTAATAATAATGTTTACATTATATGTTTGGGTGGTTAGTCAATTAAGTAATATTGTTAAATATAATAACAATATTATGTACTTGGTTATTTGGTTATACCCGTATCACTATTTACGGGTTTATTATTTGTAATACATCCTATTTTATAGGATGTTTTGTTACCTACCTTTATGGCTATTTATTAGCCCAATGTAATGTATGATGTATCAAGTACATTGAAGATTAATGAATGAAGATTGCTCGATGTGATTTCGTGCTTAATCTAATCTATTACTATCAGTGATGTGACATTGGTGTGGACGGGGTTGTGAGTGAAGAAAAAAGTGGGGGTAGTGGCAGATGCCTTAAGCGGTATAAGGACATCGTTAGGTCAATGACAACATGTTACAGGTTTTGAATGGTGATGGGTTAGCTAGGATGGTATAGTTATACCCTTCATGGTCAAATTTTTAAAAATGGTGTAAAGTTGAAGGAACATAGCCCATGATGTGAATCCAAGGTCGGAAAAGCAACATGTTATACCGGAACTCTCCTCTAAGATGTATAACAATAGTGCCAAGGATGGAGGTGATGGTGTCATTGAAGGAGTGCAACATAACTAGGTTATTATGCATACAATTTAAAGGGATGCGCATTTGGTTGTACATGTGGGAGGAGATGATGTTAATGATAGCACCACCATTGATCATGACGCATTGTATATGTATGTTATTGATGTAGAAAGAAATGAAAAGGTTGGGATCAAGGTCATCTAAATGGAGAGGTATGATCTCCTCATCGAGAAACCGAGGGTAGTGACTTGATGAATGGGCATGGGGGTAGATGAAGGAGATGATTTGTAAAGTGAGGCCATGTGGTGAGGGTGATAATGGAGGCCACTAGTGTGGGGTCATTGGGTAAAAATTTTATGGATTGCAAAACCTCCATAAGGGCTTGTCATGAGATTCAGAAGTTTAGAGGAGATCGTACAATGACATCTTTAGAGGGCATTGATGTAATTGTTTTATCATTATACTATGGGTGACCCCGTCAGAGATAAAGGTATGTAGGTCCTCCAATGGTGATTTTGGGAGTGGGTGTAGATGGTATATTGGGCACGGGGTTGGTTTATGGGCTAGTTGCTTTATCTTTTCATTTTTCCTTATTGGTGTTGGTGACAACTTGTACCATGTTAAAGCGAGGGGATTTGGTAGATGGAGAAGGTGTGGGATGAGTAGTGTAATGGTATGAAGTGACTGGAAAACCTTATTGTAGGGAAAATCCTTTCTAGATGAGAAGGGCACACTAGCATTTGGGCGAGTGGTTTGGACAATTCTACGATATAGACCATGTTGATCTCAAATTTTAGAGGTGGAAAAAAAAGGTTATGGGGGTCGAGATGCGGGTCGTTGAAGTAGCAAGGACTATGATGTGTGGTGATAAGTGAAGGTGGAACATGGTCCTCATCAAGAAGGTCATCATCATCGAAATTATCTTCCGAGGACATATTTAGAGAAGAATGGTTTTGAGAGCCTTACAAACTTCTACATCATGTCCTAGAACACAATGATAGGCACACATTTTAGTTTCATCAAACCCTTTTGGTTTGGGTTTGAGGGGGTCGTAAGGTCGAAGTGGAGGTAATGTGATGAAAAAAGTCTCTAATAGGTTTGTTAGAATTTTGTAGGACCTTTCCAATGGATCACAATGGAAAGTGAGTGTGGGTTTGGGTAAAGGTGTGGATGATTGTGATGGAAGAGGCATAATAGGAGGATGAATGGGTTGGACCACCGGCTTAGTAAGTGGTATTGTCTTAGGTTTTAATGGCATCTAATTGGGTAAAGGTGTGGTAGAAGAGCTAGTAATGGAAGGTTTTGTTGGTTTAACTACCTTATTAGAGGGTAGTGGGTTCTTATCTTTGGGTTGCACCTTCTTGGGTAAAGGTGACATGGGAGTACGTGATGCATAAGGGAAAGCAAATGGTGGAAGAGGATGGGTTACCCATGGGGAAAATAGAGTTGTGGTGGAAGTGGTTGGTAGAGGTTGGGTGGATGGTATGGGTTGAAGTTGTATAGGAAATGTTGGGGTTATAGTAATTGGTGGAGGTATAGGTGGTAAGAAATGTATGGGTGAGGGTGAGGGTGTTTTTCATGTGGGTAAATGAGGTGTAACAAAGGATCGTGATGTAGCAGTAGGTTGTTTAACTTTTGATTGGATTTGAGAAAGAGATTTCTTGATCGGGGTTAATGGGTGAGGTCCTAGGATGGATGGAAGGGGAGAAGGTGACAAAGGTGTGGTAGGTGAGATTGGTGCATGTGGCCTAGCAGGTTGGGTCTTCCTTTTAGGTGGAGGAGTAACTTTGGTGCTGGTTTGGAAAGATGTCACTAAGTCCAATTTCATAGGTGGATGGGTAGGCTTGATGTCACCATGACACCAAAGGTAGTGGATGAAGATATAGGTGTGGGTAGGTTTTAGGAATTGGAATGGTTTTAGTCATGAGTAAATGTTCGGATGTAGGTAGAGGTGTTTAAGAAGAATCCATTTCAATAGGCATGGTCAGAGTTTGATCTAGTTACTAGAAATTCCTTTGGATATATCGTGGAGGTATCTTCAAGAGACATTTACATCCGAGTCGAAAAGGGAGCCGAAGATGTCCCTAGAGCATGGAATTATCTGTTGGTGTGTGTGTTGTCCAATCATTGTCCACATCACCTAGGTGAGTCATCTCGCCTTACGAGAGTCATAGGTCTTAGGAATTCAAATGACAAGTGTCAAATTCTGTTATAGAATCTGACATTGTCATTTACGTCAATGTGTCATAGGAGTTACATTCCTTATTTGGAATTGTAACTCCTCTTCTAGTGGCATCATATGCGCGGTGGCATCATTGAGTTCTTTCCATGTTTAGGCAAGGGGGTTATATAGCACCCTATTTTGTACTTCCTATTTTTCGATCTATGAGCATGAGCAGACCCATTCTTCTTACTTGCAATCTTCTTTCCCTTTGTTTCAAATCTTATGTATCATGCGTTGGCTTGATGCGTTACCATCGGAGTGCAAATTTTTGTGGTGCATCACTTTTTGACATCAGTTCTTGCGAATCCCTCTTTCATGGTATCAGAGTTGGTTTCGGTAAACGTGCACTCTTCGTTTCTCAGTTGTTTATTACTTCTGGTTTCTTCTCATTTCCTCGTGTGCAAGTTTTTTTTCGATTATCATTTTGGAATTATTGCTCACCTCATATTGAGGTTTCAGCAGTTGCAAGTTAAGGTATTTGGTTGGTTTTCTTATCAGCTAAGTTTGTATTTGGATATTTCTAGATCTTTGTGGCTATCGTTTTTGGGTTGTTTGTGTGTTTCTTGCTGGTTGTGTTCAGATTCAACGCCTGCAGGGTAAAAGAAGAGCTCATTTTTTGGCATGGACCTATGATTACTGGTTGGGATCTTTGTTTTTCTTCACCGGTGTATACTCAGACTATTCCAATCTTTTTCCTCATTGCTTGTGGTTCCTCTTTGTCTTAAAATTACCTTTGCTCGGTCTCAAAATGTTTTTCATGAACTGCTGAAAACCCCTCACATTTTTACAAAATACTCACGTTTTTTCCTGGTCTCTCACATTTTTGCAAAACCTCTCACGTTTTTTCCTGGTCTCTCACATTTTTTGCACAACTACTCACGTTTTCCTCTGTTCTGAGCATTTTCAACTTTTCAGCACCTTTTTTGGGCCTTTCTAAGTGTTTTCTCCCTTCCAAAGGCTGCGTTGTTTTGTGTCCTCAGGCATTTTTCTCCTGGTTGCATTTTATCCTTTGCTCCAGGCATTTAAACCTGTTCCGTGAATTTTCTATCCCCTAGCTACTTTTTTCAACTGCTCTGCATTTTGAACTATCCTAAGGCGTTTTTCTCTCCCCTGGCTGCGTTTTCTCCTCTGGCAGGTGTTATTTTTGGGTTATTCCAAGCGTTTTTTACCTTGGTCATGCCTGTAACGTCTCACAACTGCAAACTTGGCGTTTTTCTCTACATTCGTGCATTTTTGGCCTGTTCTGGGTGTTTTCCCAGCACATGTGGATAGTTACATTCTTCTGCCAGGTAATATCTCTCTAAAAATACGTTTTTTTATTCACTTTTCTAAAAAAAACGTGTTTGCATTCTTTTTATCTTATCACTCTTCTAAAAACATGTTGTTTCATTACTTTTAAAAGGTATAAGGTAAAAAACATTACATTTTATTGGCATTGTAAGTTTTTTGGCTTGTTTTATTAACCTTCCGTCGTGTGCCAAAGATGAAGGGTGAGGTCTAGGATTGGTAGGTGGCTAATCCCCCTCGCAATACAAACAAACCCTATCTCAAATTCTGTTCCATTTCCAACGGGCATACATACGATACCTTTTACATGCATTTAGGGAACTTTTTTAATCCGTTTGTAGGCTTATTGGCTTTTTCTCATCAGTTAAGAATTGGTTTTTGCTATAAATTTTGACTCGTTGCTCGTTTTGAGCACTTCTTTAGTCAAAGTTACATGTTTTTTCACACTCTAGATGATGGGATCATTATTTTTGTAAACGCACTAATTTTATAAAGTGCCACATTCTAGGGGGTGTCTTTGTATTGCTTAATTCAGCTCATTTTTTCTTGAGCTTTGTTCTATTCCTTTTTTGTGGACTTGTGAGTGCGTCACGCCTGCCTTCTTACGACAAAGGGATTCTTTCATGTGACATGAGATGGTGTTTCTCACAAATCTCTTTATTCCCACTCTTGCTTCTCTCTTTCTGTGCTTGCTTGCAGTGTCGATCTGTTGCACCCTACGAACCTTGATTGTTGTCTCCACCATTGCGTGTTATTATGCTAATTGCAAGGTGAGTGACAAACCGTTCTCGAACATTGACCACATCTGGTTGTAATCAACACATTGAATTATAAAGTGCCAAACTCGGGGTGTAATTTTGTTCGGGGTGGTTGTTTCCTTTTTCTCTCTCCTTCCTTCTGCATTCCTTGGTTCTATCTCTTCATTATGGATATATCTAAAGTACCAATGCTCACACCTTTTAATTTCTTCAAATGGAAATCTAAAATTATATTGGTTTTGCAAAGTAAATGGTTATACGGAGTTGCCATGGGGTTAGAGATCGAACCTACTGATGAACCCGAAAATCTAAATGGTTCAACCGTTGTGATGAATCCTTAGGTCTTATTTGTATGTCCATCTCTCCCGACTTTCTCTTCCACATCGAAACTTCCTCAACACCCGATCAAGTGTGGAAAACACTCAATGATATGTTTGGGAAGCAAGATGACATGAGAGTGCATGAGTTAGAGAACGAACTACTAGGGTTAAACCCTAGTGACTTTGAAAACCTACAGGCCTTCTTCTCAAAAAAATTCCGCACTAGAATGCTTCTAAAGGAATGTAAAGTGGATAAGAAAGACTCTCAATTGATCTTGTCGATTCTTTCTAAGTTAGGTCCTGAATACTCTATTTTCGTTTCAACTTTTCATGCCACGAAAGACGCCTTGGGTAGACTTAGACTATGCCCTCCTTTGATGCTTTTTTTTCCCAACTCATTCGAGAACATGGGACAAACTCATTCAAATGGGGACGCTAAAATCCAATTCACATGCTCTTGTGGCGAATAAGGGTAAGAAAAATGAAAAGAAGAAAGAAACCAAGACCAACTTGACCCCAAGTTAAGCCCATCACTCATACTTCGACTTCTGAGCCTAAAGCAAAGAAGGAAAAGTATAAATGCTCCTATTGTAAGAATACTGGCCATGACGAGCAACATTGTTTTCATAAACAAATTGATCACTTAACTCATTTACTTGAGAAGAATAAAATAAGTGTTCCTGAATTCGTTAAACAAAATGCTCATAAAGGCGAGTCCTCTAATGCAAAGGAGACAAAAATGAAAAGAAGAAAGGTAAGGCCCTGTAGCTAGATCAGCTCCATCATCAACTTGGATTATCGATTCCAGTGCCAAGGCCACACCACATGGCTTCTTTAGAGGTTGAATTCTCTAGCATTGAGCCATGTGGCATGTCCCAAATCACATTGGGTGATGACACTCATGTGTCGGTTTCTCAGTAGTGGATCGTAGAGATGAAGGTGGAACATTTAACCAAGTGTTGAATGTTCCCAATCTCCTATCATTTACCAAATCACCCACCTTAGTGAAGGAATGTGAGTGGAAGTTGGTCCTAACTTGTTGATTATTCATGACCTAACTCGATCGTGACTGCTGTGGCTAAGGGAAAGACAGGATCACCGTTCAAGGTTGTATACCTTTTCCACTTCTCTTCGATTCGATGCCCAATGCCTTGCTCACTCATGCAAATGAGGTTACAAGTTATGGCATAAGCGTTTTGGGAATCTAAATTATCGTTACCTTGAACAATTGAGCCAAAACGAAATGGTCAATAGGTTACCCTGAGTTAATTTTTCTAAGGGTCTTTGTGAGGGTTGTACCCTTGGAAAGCACCTTGAAAAAAACTTTGACAAGGAAAATCTTGGAGAGCTACTCGTCCCTTGGATCTTGTTCATAGTGATGTTTTTGGCCCTTTTCCATCTCCTTCTTTTACTAGAGCTCTATATATACTAACCTTCATTGATGAATTTTCACGTTATACTTGGGTATATTTTCTTAAGCTTAAGTCTGAAGTTTTGAGCATTTTCAAAACTTTAAGGCTCTTGCTGAGAAACAAGCGGAACAGTCTATCAAGGTTCTTCAAACCGACAATGGAGGCGAGTATGTGAGCAACAGGTTTGAGGATTTTGCACTTCGAGGGGATTACTTTGCAGCATACAGTTGCTTACAACCCTTCCCAAATTGGAGTTGCGTAAAGAAAGAACCGAACTTTAAAGGATATGGCTACTTGTATGGTTCACTCAAAATATCTTCCTCCACAGATTAATTGGGCTGAAGCAATGAATTGCGCTTGTTATATTCAGAACCATCTCCCACATAAGCAGTAAGAGGGATGACACCCTTTAAATCCTGGTTTGGACACAAGCCCGATGTCGAGCACTTTGAGTCTTCGGATCCAAGGCTATGGCTCGATTCCCAAAGAAACGCAAGGCATTGGATCCACAATCCAAACCTCAGTATCTTTTCAGTATCTGATGGAATGAAGGGATATCGATTGTTAAACCCTACCACCCATGAGCTTTATATTGAGAGGAGTGTGAAGTTTGATGAGTCATCCTTGACTTCAACTTCCACTGAGGTCCTTTTGCCCACTGATTCAGATTTTGACTCTTCAGATGATGATGTTGTTGAGTGAGTTCCACCTCTCCCTGCTCCTCCCGATCCTCAAACTTCTGAGTCTTCTGATTCTGACAGTAGTGATGATGAGGACTATGTCCCTTCTCACTCAAGTGAAGAATCTTCCGAATCTGAGCCTAAGCCTTGCCGGGACCTCTTTGGGCTGTAGGAAAACTTTGCTGTACTCACCGGAGATGTAGTTGGAGATCCTTGGATGAGAGACGACTTGCTCAGACTTCACTGGACCTCACTCCTTATTCACCTCTTCTTCTGATCCTCCATCTTTCCACAAAGCTTCTGGGATTCCTGAGTGGGATTCTGCCATGGATAAGGAGTATTCCTCACTCATAAAGAATGACACTTGGGATCTTACCTTCTTTCGAAAGGAAGAAAAATTGTTCGGTGTAGGTGGGTATATCGAAAAAAGTATGGAGCTGATGGAGAAGTTGAGAAGTATAAAGCATGACTTGTAGCTAAGGGTTTCTCCCGTAGTGGGGTTGATTACTCGTGAAACCTTTGCTCCGGTTCGCGAAGATGACTTCCATTCGATCGACCTTGCCATCGCGCGCTGTAATGCGGATGGGAAGTCCACCAAATGGACGTTAAGAGTGCCTTCCTTCATGGGGACCTAGAGGAAGAGATCTATATGGAACAACCTTCGGGTTATGTCCATGATCCATCCCTCATTTACAAATTAAAGAAGTCTCTCTACGGCCTTAAACAAGCCCCTCAGGCTTGGTATGCCAAGATGGACTCCTTTTACTTGCATCAGGGTTCACTCGATGTCACTCTGACCCAAATGTGTATATTCTGCGACAAGATGACTCCATGCTTATTCTTGTTCTCTATGTTGATGACTTGTTGATCACAGGTAGCTCTTCCTCTATCATTGATTCTGTGAAGATCTCCTTGGCCAACAAGTTCTCCATGTCTAACTTAGGATTGCTTCATTACTTTTCTTGGGATCCAAATTTCACAATCGACTTAGGAATTATGATCTCATAGCCTAAGTACTCTCTTGATTTTCTTACTCGGTTTCACATGTCTGACTACAAGTCCTCACCTACTCCTTTTCTTTCTTGGGATTAAGTTGGTTTCTGATTTCTCTTCCCCCTTGGTTGATGGTACCCTTTATTGATTGGTGGGAAGCCTGATCTACCTTACTCACACTCGGCCAGATCTATCGTATGCCATCGGGATCATGTCCAGATTTATGTAGGAGCCTCATGAGCTGCACTTAAAAGTAGCAAAGTGGATCCTTCACTATGTTCGTGGCACTCACATAAATGGTATTCATTACTTAGGAGGGATTGAGATTGACTTGGTTGGATTTACAGACTCATATTGGGCCGGTGATCTAGATCATCGAAGTCCAACTCAAGCTACAGTTTCACTCTTGGTTCAGGTCCTGTCAGTTAGTCCAGCAAGAAACAGAACGCCATTGCCATATCATCAACAAAAGTAGAATAGAGAGGAGTAGTTAACGCTGCCACAAAAGTTGTTTGGTTATAGGGTATTATGATCAGAGTTTGGCATCCACTTTCGGTGGCCTACCATTATCTACTGTGACAACATGAGCACTATCTTGATTTGTAGAAATCCCATTCAGCATCAGCAGACAAATCACATTGATATTCATATGCACTTCATACGGGAGCTGATACATGAAAACATCATCGACATATACTATGTTGGGCATAATTGATCAAAGTTCTTTGACATTTTCACCAAGCCCTTCACTGAGGTGAAGTTTCTTCACTTGTGGTCTCTTCTTGGGGTGAGGTCTGCTACAGCCGCCCATCTTCTTCGGGCTATATATTCCTCCTTCTTCTCCTCTTCTTCTTTCTAGAAAGATGTTGTTTGTACATGGGCACCTTATCAGGCCTTTAGTTGTCGGGGCCCATTGACACATCTTTCTTAGTTGTCTAGGGGAGTCTTCTTTTTCTATTCTGGCTTACCTTGACCTCTTCCTCAACTTTGATGAAGGGGGTGCTGGTGTGTGTGACTGCCCAGCCAATGTCCACATCACCTAGGTGAGTCATCTCACCTTGCGAGAGTCATAGGTCTTAGGAATTCAAATGACAAGTGTCAGATTCTATCATAGAATCTGACATTTTTATTTGCGTCAATGCATCATAGGAGTTACATTCCTTATTTGGAATTGTAACTCCTCTTCTAGTGGCATCATATGCATCAGTCAATGTCATATGCATCAGTGGCATCATTGAGTTCTTTCCATGTTTAGGCATGGGGGTTACACAACACCCCTATTTGTACTTCCTATTTTTCGATCTATGAGCATGAGCAGACCCATTCTTCTTACTTGCAATCTTCTTTCCATTGTTTTGAATCTTGCATATTGCGTTGGCTTGATGTTACCATCGGAGTGCAACTTCATTGTGGTGCATCACTTTTTGACATCAGTTCTCGCAAATCCCTCTTTCATTATCAACGTAATCTAAGCAATCGGTAAAGCAGCAAAAAATAGGACCTGTTGTAGAGGAGATGCGGTTGGTTTGGTTGAAATCCCTATGAATATGTCTATGAGACAAGGAATTGATTAGCCTTGGACTTTATGGGTAAAAATCCAAGATCAGTCAACGGGGTCTCTAGGATACCGAGGGAGAATTTCCCTCAATAGGTAGTGGCATGTCAAAAGAATATCCCATGGGTAGGAGAGATGGTAGGTGAGGTGAGGTAGACTTCTCCCTTGGTGGAGGAGAAGGTGATGACAATTCTCTTATGGATGGGAGAGTTAATACAATTGATTGTTTGGTAGGTTACGAGGTAGACGGTGGAATGGTACCAACAGAAAATGTGGTTTCCTCCATGAGAGCAAGGGGAGATGAAGGGGACTCTATATGTACCCAAAATTGTATATCTTTGTATAGTCAAATCGATTGGATATGAAAACCCCCAATGATGATTCAGATCTCTTCGCAAGGTGTTCGAGAGTCCAGAAAAGCTCATCAAGTGTATAATTGCATCCTAGAATGCCTTACCCAAACTTTGGATGCTTCATTTTAACCTCTGCCTCCTTTTTTCTTTCTTTTTTTTTTTAAGTTACAGGACCGCCGCCCTCTTGGGTGGCGGTCCTGTGACCGCCGCCCTGTCAGGTGTAGTGTTCCTATAATTACCACCCTATGCGAGTAGCGGTCCCATCCAAATTTTCTAGAACCTTCTGGCACACTCAGGAATGTGTAAATCAATTTGCACTTGTAACTCTCCATTGTTTCTACTTTGATTAGAGTTTTTAGCCACTAGGTAATGGTAGTGCTCCATTTTTAATGATATAGCATGGCAATTTGACCTTACCTTCTAGTAAATAGAAATTTATAAATACCCAACTTGTTTAAAAGAAAATTTCCCCTCTCTCTATGTTTTATTATTCAAAGGCATTTGAAGTTCCTCCATAAGTCTCTGTAAGTTACGACTTAGCATATGTTCTCAGCCTCTCAGTTCAAGTCTCTTCATTTTTCTTGGTTTAGAGATCACTCAATCTCTCTAGCTCAAATTCATTTCATTGTTATCTTCCAAGAAAATAGCTTAGAATAGCATAGCATCAATTCTATATTAAAATTAATTTGCAATTCAATTCTTCTTAGAGTCATAGGTTTGTTTCGTCATAGGAAGAATATGTCCTAGAATTTTAGGTAAGTCTTGTTGTATCCCTGCAACAATCCTTCTAGGAATTACATAGCTAGGCTCTGTTCTCTTGTGCTATCTCTCTCCTACTTGCATTCCGTTCGATTTACCTCCAATCTACCATTGTTCAAATATCTCTCCTACCGCCGCCGTGACATCCTTACTTTTCGGATTCACGAGAGCATGAAGGAACGAAGAAATCACACTGAGGGGACAAGTTATGATACAACCTAATTTTCCACTATTCTATAAGCTCCAGGTTTTTGTTGTCAAAGTTGTAGTTTATAACATATCAACTAGAGTATTAAATCATTTCTTTCACAAATCGATGCTTGCCTTCAATATTGTCGGGGAAGCTGTGGGGAATGATAGCTTCTGAGAAGCCGTGATTTGTTTCTCACTTCTGAGGTAGGATTGAAGGTCTTTTCAGTCAAATTTGTTAAATATTTGTACTTACATCAATTCACAAAATGCACAAGCAAATAGCTACATCTGGCTAGCTTGCTTGTTTTAAGCTTTATTTCTAGATTAGTTTCTCTTTGAATTTATTCAAGTTTATATCTCAGAAAAGCACAAAAACAAGCATAGTGTAGATTCAATTTCATAGTTAGTTTGCTTTATTTAGTTAAGTTTGTTTATATTTTGCATGACTATCATGGGACCAAGAGAGCCCAAGGATTATATATTTGAGCTAGTGATACCCCAATCGAATCTTTGCACGGCCTTAGCTAATATAGATCAAGGACTTAGGATCCACGTCTTCCAAATGACGTTGCAAACCAACAAGCAATTAGTGAATAGTTAAGAGAATTGAACATTGAAGATGACAAAGCACATGAATTCTGGTCAAACCAACCCAACTATAGGTTGCCTTGATAGGGCATCTACATGACCATACAAGATCCGAACAAGAACAAACTTTCATTGTGACCGATTAGTTCCGCATCCCGATGTAAGAAATCTCCTCACCGACATAGATACAGGCCTACACATACAATTTTTAGGACACCTTTGAGGTATTTCGAGAAGATCACACAACTCTTGATACTAAACGTAGAATCGAGAAAGCTTACGACTACCGGATAGTCGAAGATGGGACGGATTATTCACATGGCCATAAAGGTCCATAACAACCACGAATTCACGGTTGTGATCCCTAGGTCTGTCAACACCAATCGGCACTATGATATATTTTCATCAGAACTCCTCATGCTTTGATTATTTAATAATGCACAACTTTTAGTTTGGTGGATGAAATCTGGAAACACAACAACAAACATAACACAAGAATACCATAGACGATGATAAGAAGGAATGATGATAAATCTGAAATATCAAGATAAATATAATATCAACATGAAATTGTTACAATCTCACCCATGAGGTACTTCAAGTGTTAATGACTTCACTTGCCTTCCAACAATAACTATGGGAGAAACTTCACAATTACACCTCTTAATGGCTTCTTTAACACACCTTCTAAATGATGGCTTCCTTTACACACTTACTCATACAATATTTCTCACTACTTCCTTCTATGTTGAATGAGAGGGGTGGCCTATTTATTTATAGAACTTCCAGCTTATCCATTTTATCTCTAAGATAGGATAAGAAATCCACTTTGACGAATCATATTCCATACCTTAACTCTTATCTCAGTATACATGTAAGCTTATCTTTTAAGATAAGATAAACGTTATCATTTCACATGGGTTCCACATTTCTAGACTTTTTACAAATAAAATACACAAAATATTTATAACCTCACTCCTTGTCCTTATTACCAATATAATATTTCTAATTCCTAATCATGTAGACCCTACTTCTCTACTTACCCCAACTTTGACATTTTAACATTTTTGGACCACTTACGACAAATATTTACTTTTACCACAACATTGCTATTGTACTTTTGAATATTACCATACTATACATTATTGGCGATGTCGTAAATCTTTGGCACGGCTTGCCATTATCTTGTATCGGACGCTACTACTAATTACACTTAACAACATCCTATTCCTAATACATACATTAATGAAATAGAAATTACAGAGGAAAATTTTCGTTTCAACATCTTCCCTCTTCCTAGCTTCTACTTCGTCTTGAGTAGACTATTCAGTGCTTGGAAAGTCTTCAACTTGTCGTGGTTGACCCATTTCGTAATGGGAGTGCCATCCAATTCCTCCACTTGCACGTACCATTTTCATGCACAACTACTATTTTGTAGGGCCCCATCCATTTTGGAAGAAATTTTCTGTCTTCTTTTTTATATACGGGAATCATATACTAGAACCAAGTCATTCACATGAAATGGAGACCAATGGATCTTTTGATCAAAGTATTCCTTCTTCTTCATTTTATTCTTATAGCTTGTATTCTTCGCTATTTCCTCATTTCCTCTCGCAAATGAAGATGTGCCAACCATTCTTTTATTGAATCACTTTCATCCATCCTTTCATTTTTCATAACTCTCACGATTGGGAATATCAAACTCAATAGGAAGAAGCTGGATCAATGCTATAAGCCAATGAAATGGGGAGTATCCTGTCATTGCTGACTTTGATGTTGCCCTATATGCGCACAATGCTACATGAATCATTTTATCCCACTTATGTACCTGCAAGGCTACATCTTTTTCTAGAATTTGACACAACACAAAAAAATTTGTTCCACCCGCCCATTTTTGTTTGGCTTGTATGTTGTTTCCTTCCCCGTGCTTGATAGAAAACTTATTGACTAGGGCTTCTACCACCTCATTAATGAAGTGGCTTCCTTGATCTGTTACAATTTCTAATGGACAACCAAATTTGGTGACAATGCATTCATATATGAACTTGCCACTTCATCCATGGAAGTTGTTTTCCATGGCCTAGCTTCAACCCACTTGGTTAAATAATCATGGCAACTACAATATACTTATTTTGGCATGGGATAGTTGGAAGTGGACCTACAATGTCTATTCCCCACTTTTCAAAGGGACCAAGTGGAAGAATAGGGAATAATGGAGCTGATGAAGTCTTACAGTTCCCATGTGTTTAACAAATATCACATGTCTTACAATAATTATAACAATCTCTAAAAAGAGTGGGCCGTTGATAACTCGCATCCAAGATCCTTCTTGTTGTAAGTTGTCTAGAGAAGTTCCCTCCACATGTACCATTATGAAATTCTTCTATTAGCTCCTTCCCTTGATCACGTTCAAGTGCCCTCTTATACTATCCATTAGGTCTTATTTGAAATAATACTCCATATAGAATAGAATATGGATGACTCGGCTTGAGTAATCTTCCTCTTAGTCTTTGCATTGGCACCATCAGAAACTTGACTTCATTCGTATAATTCCAAATATCTATGTATTCACTAGGGCTTGTGTCAAGGGATAACAATGCTACATCTGGGAAATCATCATCATCACAAGATGAACCTAAACCATCATAGGCTCGAGAGAGTGCATCTCGCATTGACAAGCTTCTTTTCGGCCTATATATAATATCAAATTCAAATTTTGTAGCAAAATTATCCATCTTGCTATCCTTCCCGATGGGTTAGGCTTATTTACAATATATTTTAGAGCCCGATGATCTATTCATAACTATAAATTTCTTCCTAGCAAGTAATTTCTAAACTTCTTTACAACAAAAATGATAAAGCTAAAACCTCTTTTCAATTATCGTATAATTTACCTCAAGATTTGCTCATTTGTCTCGCTCCCAAAGTAAATCTGAATGTTCATTCCCATTTTCATCCTTTTGGCTCGAGTACTTCCTAATGCTGCATCTAAGGCATCAGTTGTACACAATGAATGGCTTGCTCCAATATGGATTCTTTAGAACGGTGAAGACGCTTAGGGCTTCCTTGCTTGTTCAAAAGCTTCATACGCGCCTTATTTCTTGGTTCATAAGTAACATTCTTCTTCAAGAACTGGGTTAGTGACTATGAAATCTTTGAGAAATTCTTGATGAACCTTCTATAGTAACCCACATGGCCTAAAAATGATCTCAACTTACTTCTATTCATAGGAAATGGTAACTCTTTGAGTTTTGAAACTTTATCTCGGGATCAATACCAATACCATCTCCTCTGGATACAACATGCCCTAACAAAATGCCTTTAGAACATCCAAAGACACACTTTTTAGGGTTTAGTGAGGCTTTTGCTTCATCTAACCTTTGAAATGTTGTCTCGCATCTAGTGCAGTGGTCCATATTACTCTCATAGATGCAAAAATCATCCAAAAATACTCTGATGAACCCAATGTAGGGTTAGAACACCCTATTCATCAAACACCTGGAATGTTTCAGAGCATTACACAACCAAAAAGTCATAACTCTATAAGCAAACGTTCCCCAAGGAGTGGTGAACATGGTCTTGGCCCGATCTTTCTCTGCTTTATACGAACTTGGTTGTATCCGATATATCCATCGGTCAACTAAGCACTCTGGCCAGCCTACTTCGCCCAAGATCTGATCGATAATGGAAGAGGGTAATGATCCTTCTTTGTTGCCTAATTGAGCTTCCTATAATCAACAAAAATGCATAGCTTCCCATTATTTTTTATTGAGATCACAATGGGAGAAACCCATTGTGAATTCTCCACAAACAAATATGAATTCTCGCATCAAGCAACTTATCTATTTCTTCTTTTACGGTCTTGGAAAATTAGGATTCATTCTATATGGTATTTTCTTTATGGGCTTAGCACCATCTACCAGCTCAATAGAATGTTCTACCCAAACTTACTTGACCGAGTTCCTTGTAATCAAAAGTGAATAGGTGTATGCACCTTCAAAAGAGTGGAGATAAATTCCTTCTCACTCTCCATCACAAAGATCACCAATCTTTGTTTGTTGGAGATGATCATCAATTTCTTCTTTAGATAATTTAATGGGTTCATGAGTCGATGTAGTTTGGAAGGATATCCATGACCAAAACATAAACCTCAATTTCTTCATCTTCTCGTGTCCACTTCACCGGTACTAGAGTAATCGTGAGGTTATCCAATCATCAGTTCATCACTTGAATCTACTGTGTTCTGCTTATGATGCCGAGGGATCACATTTATCTTCACCCTCTCTCTACCACGTCCAAGTGTCATGAAGCCTTCATTCCAGTAGTTTCTTGCATGAAATATCCTTAGCCATGGCCTTCCCAACAACATTGGGTACGCAACAGTACCATTTTTCATCACCTGAAAGTCTACCACACATACAACACCCATAACAGATATTGCCATATTTGAAACTACACCTTCTAGTTTAGTTTTTCCCTTATTTAATGACCTTAACATAAGTGTTGAGGGGCGATCAATTTTTAAACCCAACATATTCATTACAGAATTGGTCATTACATTAATTGCAGCACCTCCATCAACTAAGACATCATGAATTGAAATATCATTACATAATACCTCAACTTGTGGAGCATAGGGATCCGCCTCTACCTCCAAAATAGGGACCTCAACCTCCTTCCTTTGTCGAGCATTGAGTCCACTTTGCAGCTCCCACCTCTTCTCAGAAGACATAGCCAAGAGTTGACCATATGTAATATTTGCAGGCCTTTTGGACAGATCTTCTAATATGGAGTATGGTCCTTGTGCCCGTGAAATCGTAGAAAATCCCTGCACATCCAAATTTCTTCTCCTATGTTTCTTATTAGTATCTCCTTTCATCTTCTTAGGATCATTTCCATCTTGATTATATTTTTCTTTCTTTCTTTTTGTTACAAACACATCTACTTCATTATTTATGCTCTTATCTACTACATCAAAAGAATTCACAGGTGCTTTTCCTTTATCATTATCTCTTGTACCGGATGTAGAAGCTATATCTAGACAATTATACTTATAATGACCCTTTTTATGACAACCATAACATACAACTTCAGAAATATTACTTTTTAGACCTCTATCTCCTCCCTGAGAACTAAATTCCTTTCCTGAAGAAGATTAATAGTTAAGCTCCGACCCATCTTCTTGAGCAAATCTTCATACTCAGTAGATGTACTAGGAGAAATATTTTTCTCATCGAGAGTGGTTGTGGATTATGAACCAAAGGTGCTGGTGTACGCTCTACTTTAGCAACAATTTCTTTGGGATCCTCTTCCATGCTTTCTTCTTGCCTTCGCAATCTCATTTACTTTTCAATGGTAGTTGGGCGGTCATACTTCACTCGTTGTCGATCTCCGGCTTCATCCCAAGAATGAAGTGCTTACAGAAAGGTGATTATCAACACCATTCATCAACCCATCCACTAATCCTTCCTTCCGAATCTAGGCATCAAGCTTCCTCCTTAGCTCTAGAACACAAGCATGATAATCCCTTATCTACGCCTTCTCTCCTTGGGATAACTTTGTGATATCGATCATGAGATCTCGCATATTTCGTGGTTCACCAAATTCTTCAAGAAAACTTTCAATTAATAAATCCCATGAGTTTTTCACATTATTACTAGTGTTTCAAACCACCTAAGGGATGAACCATCCAAAAAGGTAGGAAAAATTCATTCCATTGTTCCTTCTTATAAGGCCATTACAAATACAAGATAGTTTAAACTCTTGAATGAAAGAGGAAGCATCTTCATTAGATTGGGATGAAAAAATAAGAATCTTACCCATTTTCAAAAGTAACCACAAGTGAAATACCAACCCACAAGTACAATCAACAAGACTTATGTGCAAAAATAATTGGAATCACTATAATAGAAAGTAGAAATGACCATGGTAAACTATGGTAAAACTTGACTTATCATGTAAAACTCGACTCTACTGTGGTAAACACTATTCACACGAGAAAAAGTGAAGTTACTTGCACTAAATACTATTCACGGTAAAAGTGACTTTCTTGTGGTAAATACTATTTACGGTAAAAAGTGACTTTACCATGGTAACTACTATGCATAGTAAAAACAAGGTTACCCTCCAATTTTTTCGACTAAGTGGGAATATCTCTCCGGAAAATCCACCAACGAGGAATGGTCCTAAAGAAGCGAGTAACCAAAATGTCAACACCAATCCAAAGCACTATGATAATTCTTCACCGGGAACTCCTCGTGCTATGATTATTTACTAATGCATAGCTTTTAGTTTGGTGGATGTAATATGGAAACACAACAACAAACATAACACAAGAATACCATAGACTATGATAAGAAGGAATGATGATAAATTTGAAATATTAGTGTAAATTATAATATCAACATGAAATTGTTACAATCTCACCCATGATGTACTTCAAGTGTTCTTGACTTCAATTGCCTTCCAACAATAACTATGGGAGAAACTTCACAATTACACCTCTTAATGGCTTCTTTAACACACCTTCCAAATGATGGATTCCTTTACACACTTACTCATACAATATTTCTCACTACTTCCTTCTATGTTGAATGAGGGGGTGGCCTCTTTATTTATAGAACTTCCTGGCTTATTCATCTTATCTCTAAGCTAGGATAATAAATCCACTCGACGAATCATATTCCATACCTTAACTCTTATTTGTACATGTAAGCTTATCTTTTAAAATAAGATGAACCTTATCATTTCACATGGGTTCCACATTTCTAGACTTTTTACAAATAAAATACACAAAATATTTATGACCTCACTTCTTGTCCTTATTACCAATATAATATTTCTAATTCCTAATCATGTAGACCCTACTTTTCTACTTACCCCAACTTTGACATTTTAACATTACGGACAACTTACTTACAAATATAAACTTTGTACCACAACATTCATATTATAATTTTGACTATTATCGTACTATACATTATTGGTGGCGTCTGATCTTGGCGGTGCCATTATCTTCATCGGATGCTAATACTAATTAAACTTAACAACATCCTATTCCTAATACATACATTAATGAAATAGAAATTACGGAGGAAAATTTTAGTGTCGGCAGTCCCACAACCCAATAGGCCTACAAACCAATCAAATATTGACACCGGCTTACGTACGCTAGTGTTCAGATCCTCACCACTCCCACCAGATATCATTGTACAACTTTCTATTTTGGACGTAGAAACCAACCAAGCCAACATTTTCTGGGTCAGACCAGAAAATCATCCATAGTGTTCTATAGATCCTCTACAACTTTCACCACCATTTTCATGACCCTATTTGGAAATATACACGAAGCACCCATAGGTCACTTTCCAAGATTCCAACAACCAACAGACAAAATCTCAACAGAGCTTGACATCGATTGGAGCCTCCGAAAACTATAGTATTGGATCGATCCATAACACTAGTTCAGGTTAGAAGAGCCTTCCTCACTTTAGATTCATAGATCTTGTTATTGCGTATCGAGGATTTAGGATTTCTGACTAATTTTTCCATACCCGTATATATTCCACTTTTCGGCTGTCTCGGCATGACCTCGGGAGGTCGAGTACGGAGAAAGGCTACTTGATGATTCTCACACTCACCTGTCACTTTTCTATCATACAAAATTGGTGAACCCAATGTGAAGAAATAAATACTCTTTTTGTTTTTCCATTTCTTTCATCGACCTTCACTCTTTCCCATTATTCAGTAGGTATTTATATAGCCCTTGAATATGTCGAGATACGATGCATACGGAAGACCTCTTAGGTCTCAAAAATATTTTTGTTAGACAAATACGAGAAAAACACCATTGCTCTCTATATGGACTAAGAACTACTCAAGCAACTACTTTTCATCACAAACTCCCCTAAAGAACTAGCTCTAGTTCTTCATTCGAATTGAGGAGTTTTACTAACAAAGACAACAATCTGAGCCCTCGAGCTCTAACAATATGACATTTACTGGAGATTCCATTTCATCTCCTCAAGTTTTGTTGAGACCACAAATCAGTAGATAGTTAGATCCACTCCCATTTTTGGATGAGGAGTACTTAGCACGATATGCTATAAGCGACAAATGCTTCCAAAGCATGTATCCACCTATAGGAAGTCTACCAACACAACACGATACCCGCTCCATGAAAACACCCCATTTCTCCCCTTATGAAGAATATCCTTGGTGAAGCTTGGCAGAGCAATGATCAATTCATAGCAGGGTACCATACCCCTTGGAAACCTCAAGGGGTACCACAATAGCCACCATTGCAGAACACTACATCATCACCAATCGAAGTCATCTCGGCTCTAGTTAAAAGGGTTAGAGGGTTAGAACTTGCTCAAGAAAATCAAGCTTCACATTCGGGGCAAGCAGGAACTCCCAACCCTTCGTATCACCCTAGCCAAGTTTACCTCCTTACAGAAATAGGAATGTTAGGCATGCCTCCTCAATATTTGTATAGCTATCCACAACAAAACTAACCATAACTGTGTTCTCAAATGCTGCTCTAGTTGAAAATGTGATACCTCTCGGCACAACACTAAACAATCCATATCAGAGGAAATGTTCCTCCTTACCTAAACATGTATTCAAGATCTCCTCAAGGAGGTATGTTATCATTTCTAGAGACATTTTCCCAACCACAAGATTTTCCTTATGCCCTCGTAAATAGATATGCTATGCCATATCAACAACCCATTCCACCTCCACCTCCTCAATAGGCACCATCAATGGTTAACTCCTATGTAGTAGGGACCTACTCAGAATACTTAAAGGAGCCTCTATATTTCACCATACAAGGCATCATGCTTCCAAGGCTTTTACCTGATCTACCTAAGTTCAAGGGGGAGGTATATCCAAATGTGCATATCAAGGCCTATGCCATGGCCATCCGAGAACTACTCCCCTGGGATGCGGATGTTGCCAAGATTTTCCCTAAAACCTTAGAGGGTACTACCCTTGACTGGTATTATAGAATACCTGAAACTTTGATACACTCATTTAAACAACTTGTCTCAGAGTTTATCAAGGCCTTTGATATGAACAAATTGTTAAGAACATGCATTAGGGAATTCTTACACATCAAACAAGAGCACAATGAATCGCCACCCATTTCATTCAAAGATGGCATATAGTTTTATACTTTCAATAAGTGCTCCAAATATGGATCGAGATGGAACTATGCAATTTATTCCTTCATTCCCTCAGCAGAGAGATAAAGGAAGAAGTCCAGAAGTTCCCACTAAGGACTTATGATGAGGTACTTGAAAGTGCTCTTCGAATTGATCAAGCAACAATAGATAGTGGTCGTAAGACTTATGAAACAAGCAAGAGATTAATCACTCCCAATCAAAACACTACAAACTATCCCTATATGGGAGATACCAATCAAGGACCCAAGATCCTTAACAAAAACCATGGGGTTACAACAGATGAAGTCACTGATCAAGTCAAAGGACCAAATGTTGTGAACACCTTGCACCTGCTAACAATCAACGCAATAATAACTTTAGTCCAGCAATCAATGTGGTATATTTTAATCATCCACCACAACCATAGCAATAATAGCAATGAATCTAGTCACAAGGTCTTGCTTGAGGACCAGATGGATATCAAACAAACCAAATCCAGAGGCCGCAGCCTCAAAATTTCAACTATAACAACCAAGCACCCAATCGGAATTTTGGGCCACAAACAAGGTTTGAACCAACGACCATGAGACTATAATCCTAATTTGTCTGTGGCTTTCACAAAATCCGAGGTCATGACACTAGGACCTGCCATGACTACAAAAAATTCTTGCAACATTTTCTAGAGAGTCAAAAGAAACTCTTTATAGATATATTGTTGGCAAGTCCTACACCACCCACCTAAACACCTATACGGGATTAGTTTCCCCTCAAAACGCACCTCTCAATATTTTCAACGATCCTCTCACGAATCATTTTAATAATAATAGGTTAGATCCAAATGGGACAAAAAAATGTATGATGATAGGAAATAACGATCGGGATGCCTCAACTCCGACAACTCTCAGATTGCTCCTAACCTATGTTCAAACGGTAATAAAAAAATCTTAGGATTGGTTGAGCTAGAGGTTGAGCATGAAATTAATGCAACAACTCGACAAAGGAGTATGTGTCACAACCCCTACTCGATATTTTCTTTACATGGGATGAAGTTCCTACAATCGCTAAACTATTCGGATCCTATGATTTGATATTGGATTTGAACAAATCCTTTTCTCACATTTCATTCTTAGATTTATTAAAGAATTCACCCACACATTGCTTCATGCGTTACTCGGTGCATTAGGTATTGGTCATCTAAGTCATGTTATGCCACCTCCAAGTGCTCAAATAAACCATCTAGACTTTGATGTCTACCCTCAGGCAGCCAATGGGATATGGATACTCGAGTTTGTATTTGACATAAGCAAGATTCCAAAAGATGTTGAAATCTCACGTAGAGGTTATCCACCCTTGCATTTGTAGGTATGGGTCTATAACAACTACGTTAAGCATTCAATGATTGATGATGGGGTAGTAGTTAAAGTAGTCCCCTTTACTTTTCTTCAAAAACTTGGGTATGGAGAAACGAACTATTCCTCGACATGAAATATGCTAAGGGTCTATGATAGCCTCAAGGCAACTTCAATCGGGACTATAGTACTACCAGTCACTTTAGGACCCAAAACAATCCTCACTAAATTTTATATTATAGATCGGGAAACCAACTATAATATGATTCTCGGTCGTCCATGGATACATCGCATGAATGCAATCCCTTCCACGTTATTCCAAGAAGTAAGGTTTTTGCACCTAGGAAAGGTCTTCATCACTAAAGGGGATCCTAAACCCTTTTCTCTACATTTAGAAAACCTCAAGAAAAAGAAAGGAATCCATACAGACTATGACCTTCCCATGAATCAATTGAACTAACCACCTCTAACAAAAGAGTTAGTCCCGATCACCCTAGGCAGGTACCCAAAGTTTGAAGTTATTGACCCAAAAACATTTGAGGTGGCAAAGACAGATAAAGGTAAATCAATTTCTGTGGAAACAATGTCCACTAAAACCATAGTAGGAATTATGAAACTCTTGGAAAATTATGAGCCGATCTTCCTCCCATTTGAACCACACTGAGAATGGGTAGTCTTCTTGGTATAGCATCTCTTCCCTCTGATGACCTAGGTCTAGGTGTGAACATGATAGAATTAACATATGAAGAAGATAAAATTGAAATTTAAACAATGCCCATCAAAGTCTGTTTCTAGGTGTTGCTATATTCTAAAGCTTGGTTTCACCCATGTGCATCTAAAACTAAGTTTTCCTATCCATAGGGCAAGACCTCATCATTTGAAAAATTTTACAAATAAACAAAATTCTCCATATGGGAGAAAAGGTCGAGAAGCATAGTCATGCTCACCCACATATTGTATCTCAAAAACTTGACAAAGAGGCACGCGAATGTCTCTTTCGAGAAAAATGATTTTAAAAATTGGACATATACATTTCTGGGAAAGGGTTGTAAGTTCAAACCGAGAATGGTAGGCCCTCGTCAAGAGAAAGAAAATTTTGAGGATAATGGTTCTCCGTTGTGTACTTATAGGGGTGAAGAATTTGATATTCACAACTTTCTTCCCTTAGACATCATGAAATATAGTTCCTTTTTGTATTTTCATATGCACATGGTTGCAATTACATTACATTAGTCTTTTAGTTAGTTCATTCTATTCTCTCATTTCAAAATGTTGTAGTCAAGGAACTTATTCTTAATCAATTTATTACAAGCTTCTGAAAATATTGGCAAAAGCATTCAAATCATATCTCTTCAAATTTCATAATATCATCAAATGGTTTCAAAATCATTTCATCAATTCGACAGACAAAGTCTTGACAAAAACCATACCAAGGCCTCGCATACTTGGTCATACTCATTCTTTTCTACTAGGTTAAGTTGTTCTTACCTATGGTCTATTCTAGAAGCTTCTTGGTGTCACATATATCCTTCTTACATATCTTTGAAACAAGGATACTCCAAAATCACATATCAAAGTCAAATTGAATCAAAAACACTAAAAAACAGAATCTTTTATTTTACAAGAGATCAAAGTGTATCTAGGGAAAAGAAGTGTGTAAAATAAAGTATAAATCAAATATAAACTAGAAAATAAGTTACATTCGAACTATGTAGTAATTTCAAGTAAGAGTAAGTACGAAGGTCTAAATTTGATTTCTGTCAAAATCTTGTCTTTCTCTCATCATTTCCATTCAATCAACTCAGATAATTTGTGCCCTTTCTAGTTCTTGGTATTGAGCCCTCGCATCTCACTAGTTGTATGGAGTTAGGAATGGGGCAAATTCATCCCATTATCACTATATGTTCATCACATTTTTCCAAAACAAGAAGAAGCAATGAATATTGCCCAAAGAATCTAAAAGATTAGTACTACAATATGTTTGTATCATCTCATATCAGTATTACAAAAACAAACAAGAAGAAAAGCATTATGTTCAACATTTGTTATCACTTTTCATCCATTGCATACATACTGAAAAGCATATAAATAGAGATTCAAAAACATCTAGTATACGCATGAGAACGAATCACAAAAACTCTAGATAGAAGAAGATCTAGATCCAAAAGAGATATGTATATATATATATATATATATCATGTTTCATATACAATGTCATCATGCACTAGGCATGGTAAAAATGCTAAATAAGCTTGAAAAGTACAAATACACTCATATAAATATCCGAGAAAATCACTACAAAAATACACTATGGTCTCTCAATCCCCGTGGGATCCCTCAAAGGGGTGCTGCACAACCTGCGCCTAGGACTCTGGCTATAATGGCACTCGAGTGAACTAACGGCTCACGATCATGGCTAGTAGCTGTGGTCTCACTATGAGAGCAACTCCTCCTCATTAAGCACTCATCAGCCTTATATCCAACTACCTCAAAGCGGAGAGAGGTCATGACCTTCGACACCTTCCAAACAAGGATAAACACATCAATATGTCTGCGCGTGTGCTGTAGGCTCTCCCACGTCCTCATGTAATCTCAAGCACAATTAAATTATGAGAGGAGAAACAGGGTATCCGCACACACTCAATGAATCAAGTCTCGCCATCTCTCAAAGAACTGCTATAAATAAAGAGAGAGAGAACAAGTTAGAAAACTATCAAAAATGAAATTAAAAAATAAAAATAACAAAAATATCAACTAAACATCTCGAGCTAAAATGAGAGAAGAGAAGGAACTCACTCGGATCTCCGGGCATCCAGTGGGATCTCTATGATTTGTACCTACCATCGATGCTGCTGCTGCATCGAGGAACCTCTCCCAAGTCGGGAAAGAAGTGACATCCTACCACTGACTCATCATCTCCCCCAAGGTCCCGAGAAGGAAAATCCTTTGAGATCGTAGTCACCTTCTCTACACTCTCCTTCACTCTCTCACCCTCGGGATACTTTGAGTGTTATGCCACTCGAGTCACTATCATCTCCACCATCCCACCTATCTTGCTCCCTCGACTCCTCCTCTTTATCATCTCTCGGTAAACTCCTCGAGTCTAAGTCCATATCAATGGGCTCATCATTCTCTCCATTATGAGCAGGAGTAGCTCCAATATGAAGTAAAGGTGCTTAAGAAGCACCGGCTACCCTCGAACTCCGAACCACCCGCTTAGCTACAATGGGAACTCTAGGAGTAATCATGGACCAAACTCGTCCTCTCAGGACCTCCCTTGGCCTCACGAACATATTTGTATACTAGCCCTACTGGAGGAAACATATCAATGTAGGGGAGGCCAAACCACCGAGGTACTTTTTCAAAGGGGTGGGTCTCCAACTTCCCTACCCTATCTCACAGGTGACTGTGGAATAGCAGTAATCAAGTGTATGTGTCTCCTCTCCCCATAACCCTACCATGTCTTGATAAGGAGTGGCCTTCATGTTTGTAGTAGTTAGAGAAGCCACTGACTAGTGTGGCATCCTAAGTACAGTCATCCCTATCAACCTCACTATCCTGATAGCCCCAAGATCCTCTACCTGTACACCTCTCCCATAGGGAATGATGCACTCATACACCCAACTCATAACTAGAGTAGGGTGGCTTAGTGACTGTCCTTGTAATCTAACCACCCTATATAAATCATGGTAGGTGGTCCTAAGGATGTCTTCTCCCCAAGCATAAACATGGCCATGCACCTCAATCTATGCAATAATAGGAGCCCAACAGATAAGAGAGTATCCCCTCCCTTGTCCCCAATCAACCGCGAGGTAAGGATGCCCATAATAGCCTTGCAGAGCATAGGGATATCTAAATCAGCAATAGAACGGACCCTTAGCCCCTTCTTTGAGCCCGTGGAGACAACAACATCTCCCATATAGGTGGCTCACTGAACCATCTGAGATCTCGATACCGTACTGTCTTAAGAGAAAACAGTCTCCCAAGAATTGGGACCCCCAATATATGATAGACATCCTCCAAGGTGATAGTCCACTCACCCCTAACACCTAGTAATCGAAGGTATTCGATCTACATCCTAATATGAAAATAAGTCACACAATATGTGACTAGTAGGTGCAACATGAGGAACCTGTGTAATCCTCCAAATACTGGCCCGCTGAAGAGTCTCTCTCTCTGTCTGGGTCAGGCGGTCTAACTTCTTGTTGGGAGCCAATCACACTTACTCTCTCTACTCCATCATATGTAATCCTCCTTCTTCTGCATACACCCAAAATAGAGAAAAATAGCAAGTTAGTAACATAATCCAACTGGAAAACTCATCAAAAACATGTAAAATTGTCGAAAATGCAAAAACAATCAATAAATATATCTTTTTGCATTCTGCTGAGAACCACCACCTTGTGCAGAGTGATTGTTCCGTAACCACCGCCTTATGAGGTGGCAGTCCTATGACCATAACCTTTTTGGGCCGTGGTCCTATAACCACTGCCATGGTGGGGCGGCGGTCCCATGATTGCTGCTCTATGCAAGGCGGTGATCTTGTCCCAAATCGTCAACCGGTTCAAAAGCCCTAAAAACACTAAAAAAGGTAAATAATCACCATTTTTTATAAAATAAAGACCTACCCTATGCGTTCCCCCTTAGAGACTCATTTAACACTAACATTTTCAAAAACAACCCTCCCAAGACAAAGATTTAATCATTTCTAAATTTTAGGTTTAAAAACAACAAATCGAAGAGAACTAACCTAAGACTTCGTGGGTCAATCTCCCACTCTCGGAGGCATGATCACGTACTTGCAATGGATTTTTGAATATACTCTCATTGAAAACCATTACATGTGGGTCCTAGAGCTCAAAAACTATCAAATTGATACGCGTAAATGAATAGTAAAATGAGTTCATTATATATATATATATATATATATATAACATTCTAATCTTATTTTGAGTGTTTTTATGCAGGTTGGAGCACCGACAGAGGTAAGTCATTATCCCCATGCAAATGGTAAGTCCTCATTTCCTTTTAACTTAGTATTTATTTTTCAAATTATTTTATCTATCTACACTTGAGTCCTCTTTTCATTTTACAGATAGCGGGAACTTGGATGGCAACATTGGGACACACAGACATGTCAGGTATAGCTCCTAACTCCCCATTTTGGGACCACCATACTGACTCCACCGTTTTACACCTCTTCATGGCTAAAACGCTTCTCTCGAGGGGGCAATATGTACATACCCAAAATTGTATGTGTTGTATAGTCACAAATTGGTTACGGAAAACCCCAATGATGATTCAGATCTCTTCGCAAGGTGTTGAGTCCAAAAATCTCACAAAGTGTAAAATTACATCCTAGAATGGCTTACCCAAAATTTTCATGCTTCATTTCAACCTATGCCCACTTTTTCTTTCTTTTTTATCTTTAAGTTCTGAACCGCCGCCCTGCCTCGGGTGGCGGTTCCTGTGGCTACGGTCCTCAGAACTACCACCCCGAGCGGGGTAGTGGTCCTGTCTCGACTTTTCTAGAACCTTTTGGTACACTCAGCAATGTGGAAATCAAGTTACACTTGTAACTCTCCACCACTTCTATTTTATTTAGAGTTTTTCAGCCACTTGGTAATGGTAGTGCTCCATTTTTAATGATATAGCATGGCAATTTGAGCTTGCCTTCTGGTAAGTAGAAATGCTATAAATACCCAGCTTGTTTACAAGAAAATGGCCCCTCTCCCTCTATGTTTTATCATTCAAGTGCATTTGAAGTTCCTCCATAAGTCTCTGCAAGTTAGGACTTAGCATATGTTCTCAGCCTCTCAGTTCAAGGCTCTTCATTTTTCTTGGTTTAGAGATCACTCGATCTCTCTAGTTCAAATTCATTTCATTGTTATTTTCCAAGAAAATAGCTTAGCATATCATAGCATCAATTCTATATTAAAATTCATTTGTAATTCAATTCTTCTTAGAGTTGTAGGTTTGTTTCATCACAGGAAGAATATGTCCTAGAATTTTAGGTGAGTCTTGTCGTATCCCTATAACAATCCTGCTAGGAATTGCATAGCCAAGCTCTGTTCTCTTGCGCTATCTCTCTCCTACTTGCATTCCGTTTGGTTTACCTCCAAGCTACCATTGTTCAAATATCTTCTCCTACTACCACTGCCACATCCTTACTTTTCTGGATTCACGAGAACATAAAGGAATGAAGAAATCACACTAAGGGGACAAGTTACGATACAACCGGATTTTCCACTGTTCTATAAGCTCCAGGTTTGTTTTGTCAAAGTTGTAGTTTACAACATATCAACTAGAGTAGTAAATCATTTATTTTAGTAAATGCTTGCCTTCAATATTGTCGGGGAAGCTGTGGGGAATGATAGCTTCTGAGAAGCCGTGATTTGTTTCTCACTTCTGAGGTAGGATTGAAGGTCTTTTCAATCAAATTTGTTAAATATTTATACTTACATCAGTTCACAAAATGCACAAGCAAATAGCTACATCTGGCTAGCTTGCTTGTTTTAAGCTTTATTTCTAGATTAGTTTCTCTTTGAATTTATTCAAGTTTATATCTTTGAAAACACAAAAATAAGCATAGCATAGATTCATTTTGATAATTAGTTTATTTCATTTAGTTAAGTTTGTTTATATCTTGCATGACTATCACGGGACCAAGGAGCCCAGGATTAAGCATTTGAGCCAGTTACACCCCATCCGATTCTCTACATGGCCTTATCTGATATAGATCAAGGACTTAGGATCCACATCTTCCAAATGATAGCAAACCAACAAGAAATCGGTGAAGAGTTAAGAAAATTGAACATTGAAGACAATAAAGCACATAAATTCTTGTCAAACCAACCCAATTATAGGCTACCTTGATAGGACATCTACATGACCATACAAGAGCCCGAACGAGAACAAACTTTCAATTGTGACCCATTAGTTTCATAGCCTGACTCAGGAGATCTCCTCACTGGTCCAATATAGATACAGGCCTACGCATACAAGTTGCTAGGACACCCGTGAGGTATTTCAAGAAGATCGCACCACTCCTGATACTAAATGTAGAAGTTTCGAGAAAGCTTACGACTACTGGATTGTTAGAAGATGGGATTAATTCTTCACATGACCATAAAAGGTCCACAACAACCATGAATTCACGGTTGTGATCCCTAGGTCCCACAACCCAATGGGCCTGCAAACCAATCAAATATTGACACTAGCTTACATACGCTAGTATTTAGATCCTCACCACTCCCACTGGATATCATTGTACAACTTTTTGTTTTGGACGTAGAAGCCAACCAAGCCAACATTTTCTAGGTTAGACCAGAAAATCATCCATAGTGTTTTATAGGTCCACTACAACTTTCACCACCACTTTCACGACCCTATTCAGAAATATAGATGAAGCACCCATGGGTCACTTTCTAAGAGTCCAATAACCAACAGATAGAATCTTGGTAAACCTCGACATCGATTGGAGCCTCGAACAACTATAATATTGGATCGATCCATAACACCGCCTTCAAGTTAGAAGATCCTTCCTCGTTTTAGATTCACAGATTCAGTTATTGCATATCAAGGATTTAGGATTGCCTGACTAATTTGTCCATACCCGCATATATTCCACTTTCACCGGTGCCTCGGTAGCGAACTCGGGAGGTCGGGTATGGAGAAAGGATACTTGATGATTCTCATGTTCACCTGTCACTTTTCTATCATGCAAACTCCTCTGTGGGTGAAGGAGTAGAAGAGAAATGCTCCTCTATGGGTAGAGGAGCTTGTGCCAAAATTTCCTCAATAGAAAAAATAGGTTAAATTTGATTTAACGACCACCAAAGTATGATATCAAAAACTTCATGGACTTCATAGAAGTTGTTGTCACCAAATTAAGGTTCACTATTTTTATCAGATGATGGTTTACGATAAGGGAACGACTTCTTAAATATGTAAAAAAATTATTTTCCAGTGCGTTTGGTTTTTCCACGATGAGGTCTCCATTATCTATCATCTCTTGGACAATATTATTATAATTTATGCATTTACCGTCACTATGGACTTTGACGTGATGATAATTACATTAGTCATGTTCCTTATACTATACAGGCATAGGAAGAAGAAGAATCATTTGATTTTAACGTGGTGTTTTTGTTTCACAATTTGATTTTCTTTTCTTCAATGGCATGAATTTCAGACTTTCGTGCCATGGTGAACACTTCATCAAAGGTTCAATAGATTTGTACCTACAGATTTGGTGAGATGTGTCTTGCACAATCTCTAGTGAATAATTCAATATTTTTAGTTTCAGGTAACTGGAACAATAATTGGTTGATAAGACTTTTCCAGCAAGCAACAAAATCAATGATAGATTTATCATCATACTATTATGTCAAATATAGGTCGGTCATGGTGAATTTTTTGAATACATTGATCGAGAAGTGGTCTAGGAATGCTTGAGCCACTTGGTTGAAGGAGTAGATGGAATTTCTAAGTAAATTTTTGTACCAATCTAAGGTGGGTCATGTTAGGGACATGGGAAATGTATGTAAGAGCAAAGCATCGTCATGGGAAATTAGGTAGCACCCATGTTTGAATGACTGCAAGTGTTATTGTGGATCCTCTTTACTATTGAAATGGTTGAACTTGGGAATTTCCCAATACACGGGGTATGGGAAAATAGGAATGGCTGGATGAATAGGCTCATTACAGATTTCATCATAGGTTAAGGAGTTACGAGAGCCGAGAAAGTGATGATTCTAATGTCCGCATCAATTCCATCATAATCCTAATGAGGAAATTGGTGGGTTATGAGGAATGGGTTCCTCCTATGGTAAAGGGAGGTTGATGATGGGTGTATGATGTGGAGGGAATCCCGAAGTACATGAGGGTTCCTAGTATGAAAAATGTGAAGGAGGGATAGATACATGTGGAATGTACCTTGAATAAGCGATAGAAGAGATTAGGGGTTGTTGGTGATGTGAGTAAATAGGTGGGGTGGATGAAACAACTCTCATGGTAATGGGTGGTAGAGATCGAGGAATGGAAAGAACCAAGTTCGGAATGGGGTGTGCATTTCTGACACTAGAGGTGGTTATGATGTAACTAGTATATATGTGGAAAATGGGGTAGATGGGGACATGTTCAGAGTAAATCGATGAAGAAACAATGGACACCATGGGTGCAATACATGTCGTTGGGGTAGTAGTTATGGAGAGGTGGGACCTAACTATGAGACCACAAGGGGTAATGTGGATGAGGGTAGCATTGAGCTAGTGGTAGCTGATGTGGAAGTGGGGGCAAGGGTAGGAGGAATAGATATAGGCATGCCATATACTAACTATCTTGAGGAGTCTCGGGTAGATGAGTGGGCAAGATAGTATTGTAAGGTCATGGGATTCGATCAAGGAGTCTTATGAACTCCTCATCACCGGAGAAATGGTGATAGGTTGAGTTGGATCCATAGATGAAAAGATGGAAGGCGAAGTGATGGGCTAGGTGGAAGTGGCTAAAGACTAGCATGAAATATAAGGGCATTGGTTTGGTTGCGAGTTAACACCATGTGAATTAGCGTTGACCTGGTGAAATTGTATTCTATAGATGACACAGAAAGTAGCAGGAATGGGATAAAATAGATACTGGTAGGTAGACTTGGTCAATGTTTCAATTAAGAATTAAAACAAGGAAATCAATTTTGGTTAAGATGAACAATGACAGTTGAGGGAGACTGATGACGGTTATAGTAACCAATACTGGTTAATGTGGGAAAACACTAGTTTAAGTAAAAGGAGCAGAACTATTGAAAAATGTAATAGGGAAATTGTACTTGATAGTGATATCAAAATGTTGGGAATATGATGATGTCCAAATGACTTTAAATAGAAAAGAGAAGGTGATGAATTTTTTTGGGTAAAATAACCAAAAGAGTTAGTAAGCCGCAGCGTGATTACTTATGAAATCTAAAGAAGTGAAGAAAAATGGTTTTTGTGAATTAAATCAGATGAAGAAACAACCCAAAAGACCTAAGGATGATGATATGAGGCCCTAACACACTCAGAAATAGTCGGAATACTCCAACTATGATGGGGAGTATGAAAGGAAGAATAAAATGAAGAAACGTAATCCTCACAACTCAAAATGTAATTCAGGAAGAAAGCTAAGAAAAACACGTAATCCTACGAGTGGATTTTATGTTACTTTAGCTTATGTTATTTGAGACTAACTTATGAACTTTAGAACAAAGTTTTTTTGGTTAGGAAGGCGTCCTATGAAGAGGTAATCTAAAAGTGAGGTTTCAGGTTATGTTTTGGTGAGGGTGGTCCTTTATCTGAGATAATGACTAGACAAAGAAACTAGTTAGGCACCCACTATCAATCCTCTGATTGTGTGATTGTTGACAACTTCTTCCAGGTAAGGTGTTGTTTAAGAAAATGTGTAAATTAAGATTTTTGGAGTTTGGCAAAGAGAGACAAGAGATAAATGTTATTTCTACAATTCAATTGTGTCAACCATCAGTTGGGCATGACTTCCAGCATATAGGTTTCCCTTAGTTTTAAATGTGAGCTAATAATGTGGCATACAGAGATGAAATGCAAAAACATTTATAACCCAAATCGCTTGATTATATTCAATGAATAAAATGATGAATAAGAGAGAGGATGATTTTCTCTAATGTGGAAAGAAATAAGAATGATTCTTTTTAAACGAACTAAAAGAAATGTTTCATTTAGAGAAATTAGAAAGAAGGAGAAGATTATCAAAGAAGAGTATTTAGTGAATAAAAATTTAGAAAGGAAACACACAACATGCAACCTATATGAATGGAAAGAAACCCAAAAATGAGGGTCCCACCAAGCGTGCCAAAATGTTTTGCTGACAAGTTGTGTATGTATGATAAAAACATATAGGGTAAGGGTGAGGAGGAATACCTATGAATGAAGGTGGAAGGTAGAGTGAACATGTTTTGATTTCCTGATCCAGTGTTGATTGTGAGAACTTAATTTTTTCTAAGAGGAACTACCTGTGAATACAAAACAAGACCACAAGAAGAATATTAAACAATATATGTCAAGAGACTACCTAGCACATGCTAGATCCTGGGAAGTTTTATACTTCCTAGATGGCTGTCAATGCACTTAGCATTTAATGTATCTTAATGCAAGAAATAATGTAAATAAGTAATATCCTACTCTAGTTGATATGATTTCGATATCTCATTCAAGTACAATAAGCAAATATAATCTAACATGCTAGGTTATGATCAAATCTGGAAGTTAGATAGATGAATAAGGTGGTTGGGATAGGCCAAGACCAAGTTTTGAGTGGTTTAGGTTATTTAGGTGGATGTTAAGTAGTTGTTCTTATATTCAGATTTACCAGAGATACAAATACCAACATCGGTCCTGGTATGAATGATGTTGGTTGAGAGGAAGTGGCGATGGTTTAGGTTAACCGGTGTTGGTAGGGTCGGGCTGATAGAGACTCAATAAATTTTGGTTTTGATGATTCTCTGTGATTTCACAGAGAATAGACAGAGAATGGTGAGGTTGATAATAGTGTTGGGAATACTCAGAGGTGTTTAGAGTCAAGTATGGAGGGCTGGCAGGTTTTAGGTGGTTAGATGGAGGGATCGGCAGGAAGGTGAGAGGTGATGAGATGCAAAGGAGACTAGGACTCCTAAACAAAGATAAAGAAATTGATCTTAATAAGTATGGAAAGATGAAGATCCAAATGTACTTAATTGTACTTGTATTCCTGGTGGATGGATGGAGGTGATGGTTGACCCATGAAATTGGTGGTCAGTGCCACGACCATGCTTCCTGAAACATTTACCGTGAATGTTTGAACTTCATATCAATGTTTGGTGTTGGTTCAAGATGTTTGGATGTGCAAGGGTTCTCTTATGCGTGCTTGCATACAAATCTCTCTTCTCCAAACTCGAATAATCCTTCCAACCTCTAGAACAAGGTTACCAAAATTAATATATGGTAACCGATGATGATTTAGGGTTACTGGTGTCAGTTAAGGTAGGATATCCTAGGTTGCTAAAATAGTTGATCTTGGCTATCCTTTTGGCCGATTACGGTCATTGTTACATATCCAAAATAGCATTTTCCACATAAGTAAGTGTACATGTGGTTAGAGGAATAATATGCATCTAGTGTTAGGGTTAGACTAATTCTTAGTTAGTTATGGTAAGTGTAGCTTTACTCCTAGTTAAAAGGAAACATGTGAAGAATAGGTCTATGATGATGTGTATAGGTGATGTGGTGTGGTGATGTGTCTAGGTGAGGTGGAAATTAATTTAATTAACGTATTTATTAATGGATATTGTGAGAATGGGCATTAATTTAATTGTAGTTAATTAAATTAATATACATGTGGAGTAAAGGGGGTGTGTGACCCAAATTTGGTGTCTACTATCAGTGCATTGTACTTAGAGAGAACAAAGGAGATAGTCATTTTATTCCATTTTCCCCCACTCTCAAATTTCTTCCATTTCCATGTTATGTACAATTTCTTCTCAAGCATCAATACAAGAAAAAGTATTTTCATTCCTTTTTTTATGAGGAGATTTTATAAACTTTGAATTCTAAATCTTAACTCGTCTTGTTTCCATTTGTAGGGTTATTTCTTCTTAACTTTAATGTGTGTGTGAAATTTCTTGTTAATGGGTGTGGGAATCTAATTTTTCTACCCATGACATTAATCCCCTCTTCTCTTTTTCTCACTCTCTTTCCCACTCTCTTGACAAATTTCTCTCTAGTAAGAAATTGCTGGCTTTTCCACATGGTAAGTGGAGCACCCCTATTAGATCCCCATCTGCAAGGCTACTAGTAAAATCTACCTTTACTCATGTATGCATTTATGACAGTTTCACTAGTTAATTAGAGGGACTTAGAATCCCAAAGTGTTGGCAAGAAATCCATGAGTTTATCCACCCAAAAACAATTCTCGCTAACTTTGCATATATCGAAAAAAGAGAGAGTAAGGTTTTTCAAGGTTATACCTACGAAGAAATAGAATAATTTGGAGCTAGTACATTTTGATGTGTGGGGATGGCTCAAGTATCATCTCTTAGGGTTTCAAATTTGTTATGAAACTTTTTTAATGATGTAAAAGGAAAGTTTGGGTATATTGTATGAGAAATAAATTTTATGTATTTGACACTTTTTTAAATGGAAAGCCTTGGTAGAGAATGAAACAAATACTAAGCTAAAATGTCTCAAGTTAGATAATGGAGGGGAATATTATAGTAATGAGTTTGATTATTATTGTTCTACGATTGGAATTTGTAGGAAAAAATGGCTCTAAGAACTCGCAATAGAATGGGGTGTTAGAAATGATGAACCAGACAATAATGGAACGTCTTAGAGTATGATCTTACATGTAGGACCGCCTCTTTCTTTTTAAGTAAAAGCGGTTAGAAAAATTGTGTACTTGATAAATAAAGGACCCTCAAGTTCCTTGGATGGAGGCATACCTTAGGAGGCTTGGTATGGTAAGAAAGTTTATTATTCATTTCTTAGAGTCTTTAGATGTGAGGTGTTTGTCCATATAGACAAGGATGATATGACCAAACTAAAGGCTAAATAAGAAAAATGTACTTTCATTGGTTATGGTGGTGATGAATTTGAATATAAATGTTGGAGTATTAAGGACAAGAAAATCATTCGATCTAGTGATGTGGTCTTCAATGAGAAATTCATGTATAAGTAATAGTTGCAGGAAAATAGTGAAGAATCTAAGAAATAATATGCGGTGGTAGAGGATCTTTCGGATGGGACAGGTGACACATAAATCAATTCAGAACCTACTCAACAGAACACCAAACTCCTATATTGAGGAGGTATTCTTGTGTAATAAGATAACCTGAACATTTTCTCTTTATCTTTATTATTTATTACTCAATGAAATTGGAGAGTTAAAAGCTTTGATGAAGCTAAATGGAGGTATATTTTAGGAAGAAGTGGGAGAAATCCATGGATGAGGAGCATAAAGCTCTCATAGAAAACTAGACTTGGAATTTAGTGAAGCTACCCAAAGGAAAAAGAGCATTGCAGAATACGTGGGTATACAGAGTTAGAAAGGAAGAAGGAGGCAAGAAAAGATACAATGCCCAGTTGGTGGTCAAGGGGTTTGCATAGAAAAAAGGTATATATTTTGATGATATTTTTTCTCACATAGTAAAAATACTTATATTAGAAGTTTTCTTGGAATAGTGGCATCATAAGACTTGCACTTATAGCGGCTAGATGTAAAGACTGCATTTCATCATGGTGATTTGTAAGAGGATCTATACATGAAACAAACAGAGGGCTATAAGGTCAAAGGTAAAGACAAGATGGTGTTCAAAATGAAGAATAACTTGTATGGTTTGAAACAAGCTCCATGTCAATGGTATAAGAAATTTAATAGCCTCATGATTGAGAAAGGTTATATTAGATTCCATTCTGACCATTGTGTATATGTAAAGAAATTTCAAGATGGAATTTATATTATCCTACGTCTATATGTGGATGACATGTTGGTTGTAGGTAAAAATATGCAAGAAATAAAAGTACTCAAGAAGAAGTTAAGTGACTTGTTTGATATGAAGGATTTGGGGGAAACCAAACAAATACTTGGTATGAGGATATCTAGGATAGGAAGGAATAAAATCTTACTCTATCTTAGGAAGAGTACATTAAAAGGTCTTAGAGAGGTTTAATATGAAGGATGCTAAACTATTTGGGAATCCTTTAGTATGCCATTTCGAGTTATCAAAGGATATGTGTCCAAAGATAGAGAAAGAGAGAAACCAGATGTCCAAAGTACCTTACTCATCAATGGTTGGAAGTTTGATGTATGTCATAGTGTGCACAAGGTCCGATATTGTGCATGAAGTGGGAGCAATGAGTAGATTTATGAGTGACCTTGGTAGAGAGCATTAGCAGGAAGTAAAGTGTATCCTTCGCTATTTGAGAGGGACAATGGGGACAATTTTGTGCTATAGTGGAATGGACACCACTTTACGTGGTTATGTAGATTCATACATAGCTAGAGATGTAGATAGTAGGAGGAGTATGACAATTTATATTTTCACTCTAAGGGGGACAACATTGAAGTGGATTTCATGACTCGTAAGCTTGTGGATTTGTCAACCACGGAGGTTGATTATGTTACTACCACAGAGGAAAGCAAAGAGATAATTTGGCTACAAAAATTGCTTGAGGATTTAGGGCATAAGCAAGAGAAAGAGAAGTTCCATAGTGATAGTTAGAGTGTTATACACCTAGCTAAGAACTCTACTTTCCACTATAGGAATAAGCATTACATCTTAGGTATCATTTTATCGAAGTTGGAGAAGATTCATACAAGCTAGAATCCTATAAACACAATGACCAAGGTGCTCTCACAAGGGAGAAACTGAAGATGTGTTAAGATTTGGTTAGTCTTCATGGATGACAATGAAGGGTTGAGAAACTTTCTCAAAGGAAAACTAGTCTCCAAGTGGGATTGTTATGGTGTGGAGCCTTTTTTTCATGTGTGGAAATGTTGAATATTGTACACTAAAAGTATTGTACACTATCCATAGTTTTCTCACTGGGGTTTGGGGTCGAGTCGGGCGTAGAGTGGGGGTCCAGGGCATAGCCCCCAAGAAAAAAATTTGGCCTCGAAAAATGTGCCTTATGTATCACGAAACATGCTCTTCTCATATGGGTGAGATTTTTGACCCATGGGTTTATGGAATAGTTTTGGTACCCACAGATTATAAAACTACTTAAGTAGTTTCCTATTAATTTACTTTTGATATGTGACACATAAGAATGGTATATGTGTGTGAATTCAGTGTGAATTCAAGATATTTTGTTGAGTACACTCAAACAGATCCTGGGTATTGTATTGAGAGAGAGGTGGCTTATAATAAAATCCGAGCAAGTGATTCTTGGTGGACGTAGCCCAAATTGGGTGAACCATGTTAAATATTGTATCTTTGTGTTGAGTTCTTTTTTTTTTTATTTTGCACTTTTATTTCAAAGTTGTAATATTTTCTCGTATATAAGTTTCTACTCATTGTGATTTAGTGAGGGATTGTTCGCATATTTTATCCCTTATTTCCTAAGATTTTTTTCCATAAAAGTGTTAAGTTAATCAAATAGGTGATTTTAGGATATTTTATTATTTTCTAGTCAAAAGAGTCAACTTATCAAAATTGTAAAAATAAAAATAATTCCTTACGGACACATTTTAAGTGTTACCCAACGTCCTGGAAACCATTGATCCAAAAAGCTAAATTTTCTAAGATAGCGTGAGCATGAAACTAGAGGATGAAGGACAATGAAGGAATGAGGTCATTCAATGACGTCTCATCGTACCAATGACGACGTCACATAGTAGATGTGGTGGCATATATATATATATATTGTATGTTGATGAGATTATGTGCTTTTTTAGTGTGGTTTTCAATTTTTAGAATTCTTGATTTCTTGTGTTCATGTTGCTTTGTGTGGTGTTTGGTGGATACTAGAAAAGAGTTACGTTAGAGTGTAGATGACTATCAATGATCCCTCTAACCGACTTGATCCTCTAACTATTGTATTTCGTTGTAAGATGGTCTACTTGTGAATAGGTTCACTTGCAATGGTGACCATATGCAGTAAGATATTTAATAGTATGTACTTCAATATAGTTTGCTTCTCAGTGTTCACGTGTGGAAATTTCACATTATGAAGGGAATATGATAGTAATGTTCCATTTATATTATGATCCTAAAACGACTAAAGTCAAAGTCATATTCCAGTGGTAGTGGTGGTTTCTATGTTGTTTGGGATCGAGTGGCAATGATCGATAAAAATGGCTGCAACTAAGAACATTGCGATTCTTAGAGGTGGAAATGTGAAATATTTCTAGTATATGTTCTATTGTTTAGTTTGGTGAGTTATACTTGACACATCATGATGTGGTTTGTGGTAAACCAATTTAAAACCATATTTGCACACCATGTTTCTCTATACTTCCCCGCGTATACATGTGCCCTATACTGCGCACCCAATCCTTCTATGCCTTCATACTTAGGTTGAATTCGTTAGCCCAACATTATCCCACAATAATTTCATTACCGTCCTTAGAATTGGGCTACCATAACTTATATATCCATGATCAAAGAATAAAGTATGAAATAATAATCTGTATAAAAGAATAAAGAATAGGCTCCTATACTTCTGTAGGTAAAATTAATTCTAGATATTCTACCTTTACCTTTTCTTAAAGTTCATTTCAGTCACTCAACACTTTATTTATTTTGTTGGTGATATCTTCTAGTACTGTGCTCCCATTTTATCAAGTGTCATGTTCTCCCTTCATTCTCGCAATACTTTGAGAACATTGGCCATACAGGAGACCATCCCTTCCATTACATCTATCTTATGTATGACGAGTTTCCCAATTTATTTTACTCTTTCCTTGTGTGGGACTTGGGTATCTTCAAGCGCATTGTAATTTGTTTCCACCAATGTAATTCTCTCCATGCTCCCAAGTGTTTGATTATTCTCTTTGGAAGGAATTCATCTTCTTCTACCATAGTCCTTATCTTTATGATTAAATCAAAGTCCACACATAGTAAATGCCGATCTAATTTCTTTATCTCATCCTTCAAAGTCTGTAATTTGGATTCATAACTTGTAATTTTATATGCAATTGTGGCATATGTATGGGTCCCTCATCAAGGATAATATGAACTAATGTGCATAAATAGTGTAAAGTTCATGGAAATTCCTTAATAACTTTGTCCTCTAAATATAACCTCTTTTTCAATATCTCATCACCATGTTGTTCGACTATATTATGTATCAAACACCTCTTTACCTCAACTATTTTTTTTCTTCCATTAGGAATTTGATCTCAATCTCCTTATCTTTCTTATCCACCGAGAATTCTCAAATAGTTTCCATCTTGTCTATGTTTCTACGTGCAACTTATGTAGACACCTTTGTTAAATAATTACTCACCTGTTCATCGACATCACAATAGCCTTAATCTGTGACATGGCACAAGTGTGGTGCATTTTCGAACCTATGCAACACACATGATTCCTCACTTACATAGAAGTTAGGATCATCTATATGAGTTGGCATTCTCCATGATATCTATTTTTCTATGCACATAGTTACCATGTCTTCATCCATCAAATCCCACCATAAAGGTCTTTATATTCTAAAGTTCTTTGGAACCGAGTGCATATGATCTCGGTTGGTTCATTAATATACCCAAATATTGGAGTCTCATAGATTTCTTCCTCATTTCCTTTCTTCAAGTGCTTACCCTTAGTGGTAAGTACTCTCAAATCCAACATTGGTCCCTTACCTGTTTGTTTAGTATGGGGTGTGCTCAAGGCTCTCCCCTATCTCATTTGGAACATTATTTCCTTCAACTTTTCTTCATCATTTTTCATCTCCTTTTCGTGAAGCTTCTCCATATCCTTAGTCTACATTGGATTAATCGGTGTTCTCTCCCCATATTTATCTTCTTCATCATCTTTCCTAGGAATATACCCACACCTTTTCTTCATTTAAGGTTCTACTTTCACAAACAAAGTTCTAGGTGACCTTCGAAGGGGTTGTAAAGTTCCCGTGATTTGAGCCCTTGTTCTTCTTAGTACTCTTTTAAATTGTGGCTCCTCAGTAGACTATTCCACATTTATCTCCATAGCGCTTGTCTCTAACACTTCATCATCTAGTTCCTATAATGGAGGGGTCACCTCATGCTCTCTTTTCTCACCTACAGTTGGGTGTTTTCTGCCCCTGTGCTCTAGGCCACCACTTTCTTCCTGCAGTTCTTCTTCTTCTCCTTCTTCTTCCACATGATGTCTTCTTTATCTTCTAGTGTACCAACTTTATGCTTCCATTTGGGTGGTCCAGGAGCTTGAATTCATTCTTCACATATCTCCCATTTTCCAATCTTGGCTTGAGGTGAATATATACAAGGGCTGCACCCAAATTTCCAATGGCCATACTCATAGCCATCATTTTAATGTCATATTAACTTAAAATTTCAATACATGCAAACTTACCTAGATAAAGATAAGTCTTCCTAATGGCATGGTAGTTGTAATCTACCTTATCTCCATTGAAAAAGAACAGGTGTGTGTCTAAAAACCTATGTACAGATGCATGGAAGTAGTGCACATTAAAGGCATGAGGGATCTTACACCAAGGGTTCCACTTCCCATCCTTCATCCCAAAGTTCCCAATATAATAGTGTTGATACACTGAAAACTATACTTGTTTATCTAATACTGAAGGTAACTCCTTGGGTATTCTCCATTCTCCTCAAACGCAATGCAAAGGAGCTCATACCATAACTATGCTATCTGCTTAAAGGGTCCACTCATGGTCCCATCACATGTATACTTAGAAAATATATCTACAAGATATTTATTCTCCTCAGGATATTGCCATATTTTATCCTTAGGCCCATCGGGCACTCCAATTTCTAAACATAAGAGATAACAGGATCGCATTGAAACTTATCTTCTCACCTTGGTGTGCTTCCTCAATGATGGTTTTAGAAATGAAACCCACCAAGTTATAAACTACACCTTCAGTCATTTTATTTATTATGTGTAGCCATAAAATATTTTCTTGTGACCATCGCTCCTAGTTATTAATTTTTGTGAGGAGGTGTGGTGTTTCTGAACCATTGGATACTTTTGAATCTTGCCAATGTTTATTTTACGCCCTCTCTTAATGTAACCCATAAATTGTCTTATTGTAATTATGCCCTCTTTATCAGTGAGGTTTTTGCTTACTTTAGTACCCAAACTCCTAAGTCCTGTCAAGCTCCCAATCAGGCGCAATGATCCTCATTCATCGCCCCAAAAATAAGTCCTCATGGAATCTTCTCATCAACCATTGGTATAATTTTTATAATTTTCCAAAATAAGGGATTTCATATAACTATAAAACTCCTACCTTTATCAACATCTTCCCGTATGTGTCATCATACATGACCATATCGTCGATGTTCTTTTTTGTCTTAACAATGATAAACTTATTCAGTTTATCATTATAATCCTTCATTCTCGTGATTTTAATCACTCACTTTGAACCAACAGATGTGTGAGTCCCAATCACAACCCATATAAACCCCTTCTAGGTATGGCATCTCTGAGAAATGGATTTTAAGGGTGGCTTCCACTTCAACCTTGAATTCCTTCTACTTATTATCCCTTATGGCCTCTCTAGGTTCTATTTTCGGTGTCGTATCAACTATAAAGGTTGTTTTTTTAACTTATTTGAGTTCTACAACTCAACTCCGCGTGCTCTAGCTCAAAACCACTTGCCCTAGCTCAAAACCGCATGCCATAACTCAAATATAAACCCTAGCTGTCAATGTTCTACCTTGTACGCATTTGCTTCACTTAAACACTTCTCCAAATGGGACATAAATCAGCCTAGTGTGTAAATATGAAAAATGCAACTGTTCAGTAGTTGTCCGCACTTCACATCTCGTTCACTAGCTCGCTCATCAACAAATCACTCGAATGTTCTTGATCGCAAAGGTGAAAATTATTTCACAACACCTTATATGTATTTTCAAAAAATACATATTTATTGCTCTCTACCTACCACCATACTTTGCATTAACTTTATGCTTCTTTCCTTTTCCCGGTGCTAATTTTTCCATGCCACAGTCATAACCTTCTGGCATGCCTACTACTCCTTAGCCACAAACCTCCTTTCACATGCCTTCATATGCTAAAGTCCTTATCCACTATGACTTTTACTAATTTTTTTCAACTTTTGTATCCTAACTCACCTTATATTGTGCTTCCATTCAACCATACATGGTTTTCAATCATGAACAATCTTTTTCTATCTACACCTTTACTTCAAGCACCTACACAAAATATCTTTATGCATATCCATCTTCAAATAACATCCAAACTTGGTCCATGTACCTTGTATATACTCCACCCCACACTAAGGGTATGCATGGTCCTCTTTGCATGAAAACACTTGGATATTAATCAACTTATGGCACGTAAGCGTGCTTATTACATAAAACACTCGAACTAAATTGAAAATACATAACAATGATGAAAGGAAACATGTGTAAGGAAAATGTATTAAAGGAAACCTAATATAATGAAAATAATTCCTTATTACAAACACCAAAAATACTTATTTATAGTAGGGCTTCAACCTACTCCTGTTGAGGTAACTGGGAAATTGTGTCCCATCCAATGCCTCTAGTTGACAAGCACCTAAATCAAGTATGTAAGTCATAATATATAGTCCTAACCAATGTACTTTAGGATTTTCAAGATGGTGCAAAACATTTAAATCATAAAGAAGAAGCATCTGTCCAACTTCAATCTTCTTATCCTTGATATTCCTATCATGCCAAGCCTTCTTCCTAGCCTTTTCTATCTTCTGACTCCATCATAATAGAGCGTTCCTTTCATCTAACTGCATCATCTTGTCTATGTGTTCTTCAAGTGATTTTTTAATCATCTAAACATCCTACATGCATAACATGCAAAGAAGGTAACTTAAACTCCACTAGTAGAACATCCTCCATGCTAAACACCAACTAAAATGGTGTGACATTAGTTAACTTCTTGTAGGTTATCATGTATGCCCAAAGTATAGTAGATACTTTAGCATCCCATTCCTTCCTTCCAACATCATAAATTTTGGTCAAAGTATGGCTCAATATCTATTTGAAAGCCTACACAGTTCCATTAACGTGAGGGTGATAGGGTGTTATTTTATGGTGTGCCACCATAAATTCTGCCAATAATATTCTGATGGTCTCATTAAGAAAATGAGTACCCCTATCACTTGTCAAACTCAAAGGGCATCCATACCTACTAATAATTTTTTCCCATAGAAACCTTACTACTATATTTGTCATGCAATCATCTCAGCACCACTTCTTCCCACCTTGTAATATAATTTATACAAGTTATGATGTAGCGTGATCTAGTCCTGCATGTGATTGGGGAAATAAGACCCAAAAATCAATTTCCCACTTTTCAAAAGGTTATGCACTAGTAATAGGCCTCAAAATCATTTCATCTCTATGCCCAAGCTTTCCAAGGCACTGACGGTGGTCACATGCCTTGCAATATTCTTTACAATCCTTATATAGTGTTTCCCACCATAGGCCTATGAGTAAAATCTTACACATGGTGTCATCTCATGTATAATTTCCACCTACAATACTGCCATGATCCTCCTCCATAATAGATTCATTCTTATGCTCAAGTACACACTGAAAAAAATATCATCCCAACTAAGTTTGTATAAATCTCCACCGATAAATACATAAGGCACGAAGTGTATAACAAGCTTTTTATTTTCCAAGGTCTTCATCCCTTCAGGTGCCACACCTATTCACAAAAAGAAAACAATATCTTCTAATTTAGAGGGTGTGTGGTTCAATATAAATATCTATACATCTAGTATTATGTCCTCAATGCTCTACATGTCCTCTCTTGAATTAATCCTTGATAAATGATCTGGTCTAGAATTTCTCTTTCCTAGCTTAACCACCACTGTAAAATCAAATTCTTGAAATAACAAAATCCAATGGCATATGCGCCCCTACAAAATGGGCTTATTCACCAAGTAATTCAATGCCATGTGATCTGTATAGAAAATAAAAGGTGTTTCCAGTAAGTACTATTGAAACTTATGTAGTGCGTAGATCATGGACAAAGCCTTGCACTTTGTAGTTGTATATTTTTGTTCATCTTGTGTCAATTTATTGCTTGCAAATAAAATAGGATGATCAACAATACTTTCTTCAGGCTGGGATAATACCACGCCAATGGCCATGCCATATGCATCCACATGTACATGAACAGGTAGATTCCATGAAGGAAAGTGTAAAATATGCATTGTAGTAATCCTTTCCTTCAATGTCTCAAATGCACGTTGTTGCGCTTCACCCTAATGAAACTTTCCTTTACTCTCCAATAAATTCTCTAATGGTGTGGAAATCTTATCATATCCTTTTATAAATTTCCTCTAATATCCCATATGTCCCAAGAATCTATGCACCTCACTCTAGTTAGTACATTCCTTTAAGAAAGATCCACTAAAAACTCCCTTACAGATGATGTGTCCTATCAATGTCCTAAAAGGTGTAGCAAAAATGCACTTCTTGATGTTCAAGGAGATCCTTAACCTGTTGGGACATCTCAAATATAATCATGAAGTTATCACAATGATCTTTCACTAGCCTCGTAAACTATCCAATCATCCAAGTCAACCTACAAGAACTTATGGATAAAATCCCTAATGCTTGAACAAAAATGTGAAAAAAGACTCAGAGGCGCATTCTTCAATCCAAAGGGCATAACTATGTGTGAAAAAACTCCCCGCTCAAAGGCTGAAATTTATCTTTTCTCAATCCTATTTTTCTATCTCAGACTTGATGATATCCATAAAATCATCAGTGAAGGATTAGATTTTGCGGCCTCCAATGCCTTCCAAGATTTCTTCAATAAAAGATGTGGGAAAAGGATCTATTAATTACACATTTAACATTCAACTACCCGTGATCCAAAAAAAAATGATTCTTCCATCTTTCTTTATACTGATCACCATAGGGCTAACCCATTCGATTCCCGTATGGGCTCAATGATTCCCATTTTCAAAGATCTTCTTGATTTCTTCTTTAACTTTGATGCACAAGTTAGGATTCATCATGTAAGGCCTCTTCCTAACTAGGCACACACCTTCCTTTAACTTTATTCTCATCTCACCCAAAGATTCATGCACTCCTTTCAATTCATGATAGCCCCTAGGAACAAGTCCGGTAGTCATGAAACAAATCAATTATCTTAGAAACCTCATAGTCGACTCAATAATAACCAATAATGGCCTCCTTTGGTTCAGAATTTATCCCAATGTTGACATTCTTAGTTTTCATAGGCTCATGGTAGGCACGCGCCTTCTCATATACACTATCTAAGACCTCACGTGTACCCTCTATATGCTCAACATCTAGATTCTCCACTTCTTCATCATCAATGATGTAGACCATCTTACCCTTTTCTTTTTCTAGGCAGGGCATGCCCAAGTTATTCCGCATATATCTCTTCTTCTTCAAAGCATGCCTCTAGGTATGACTCACCTAATAACTCCCGAATAATTTCCTCATCCTTTGCATTATCTCCCATAGTCAAGTGCTTCATAACTTGTAATGCCTCATTCACTAGAGGTTTAGTGGAAAAATAGTCAAAGGTCTGAATCATACCTATAACTAGTTTCTCGCTAATTCCATGTTTCTCTATTCAACTCGCTAAGCATAATCATACCATGCACACACATGGCCCCGGAAATTATAATAGAACATATGTACCCATAGAGAAGGTGGTAAGGCATCTTGCCCCTCTATCTAGAGTCTCTCACACTACTGAACATGGTGTTGAGCATCCTTCCCATGAAATTCACATATCTTAGTAGGTTCATTTCGTGGAGAAATATTGTAGAGAAGGAAATTCTCACCTCTAGCTATTCCAAAAATATTATCCTTGTGAACCACCCACCAAAGGCATTGTTTTCCCACAGAGAGTATAAAATAGCACATTCCTTCTTTCCACTTGATTTATCCATTGAACTTCCATAGTGCACAAGAGCACTTCAGATTTCCTTCACCAAGTGTACTCGCACAGACTGTTGCCGCCAAAGTGTCTAACACAACATGGCCTTCTTATGCACCTAGCTACACTCCTTACTTCATGTCCAACCATCTCATAAGTGTCATGTGCCCAATTTTCAAATGAAACACTTGTAGTATCACTCATGTACTTTGCATCATCCCATTAGAGAACTTCTTCCTTTGATCTCTCAAGCACCTCAAGATCCATAATGGTGCACACATAAATTCTATTCAAATCCTCCTCACTCAAAGGCTTTACATAAGGTTCAGCTTTTCCATCCACCAAAGGAATGATGACAAGCTCTTCCTTGTTATCAAAACTGATGTAACCTTTATTTAAGTGCATATCAACATTATTTGCATAATATGAAGGGTACCAAGTAGTGCTAGAAAATTGTCTTCCTCTCGTAAGCAAGACCTCAAAATCCCGGTAAACGTGGCCCCTTGAATAGTGATACTAAAATCCTACAAAACTACAATAGGCATGTCTTTAGTTCTATTTTCCATAAATAGTACATTCGAAGATGGCTGCAATGGTGGTCTGCCCATCTGAATCCACATGTCTAAAGTGAGTAAATTTACTTATGTACCTGTATCGATCAAAATGTTACTCAAGAGCCATCCATAAACAACATCATTAAAAGTGATCTCCTTGTCATAATCTAGACTATGAGGAGGTAGGTTAACATGTAAAATATTTCTTTCATGCTCAACTCTAACACATGGTGCTTTGTCCCTTAACCTTTCCCCAAATAAAGGAATAATGTTATCTTATTGCAGTATTTATTAAACCTACCTTACATCATCAACATCTTTATAATGAAGCTATGCTAATTTATTTTGTTCAAACTTCAGCAAATTTTCTTTCAAACATTATATCTCACCCTACAAATTCCTAATCATCTCCATGGTTTATTGATAAACTTCTTTCTGATGTGTAGGGTATGGATACTTTACATATAACACCTCCTCCTTTGAACAACATGCTTCTACTTTAGTACTTCGTAGCATGCACAACCTCGGCGTGTGTAGTGAACTTCACCGGTATCAACTCAGATCAAGAACTAACTTTGCATCCACTCGATCTTCCACAACGTGTTGCACTTTAACCATTCATGCGCCCTTATCTTTCTTGTGCTTCTTACTTAGGTTTTAATATAAGTATGATCATTCTTCATAGTTATGGTTCTTTTCACAAAAAGAACAAATAATATTCTGAGGGAATTCACACCTGTAGTGATTAGGGGATCCACATGTATAACATGTTCCTCATGGAAATTCACTTCTTCCACCGCCATGACCTCGACCTCTTCCTTGGTCTCCATCAGAGCACCCCTCATTGTGATCATGCTCATGATGCTCACATTTTTCCTTAGAATTATTATTTGTAACATTGTCTTGTCGTACACTAGTATCAATGGCATCATGAATATGATCAATCAACCTGTAATTCTCTAGTATCATGAGTGGTATACCTATAAATCTTGCAATAACAAGACATATTAAGGCACGATTATTCCTCCAACAAACCATTAAGCATGTTGAATTGGGTGAATTTCATAAGATAGATTTGATAAAACGGTTTTGAACCATACATCATAATCCCGAACACTCTCGGTTGCAGACTGTTTGATGTTCTTCAACAGTGTGCCGATGATATTCGATCAAACACAGGATATGAAACTCTACTAAGAATACATCATGCAACACGGTATAGTATACACAAGTATTGTTCATATCATATTTCTTGTACCAACTATGTGTGCGCCCTTGTATTGTTACAAATTGACTTTCCTTGCACTCTAGAGTTTTAATCCCCTTTGCATGTCATAGTATCTCACACATATGCACATTCCTAACCACATAATCTATTCCTTTGTATTCTGCGGGAGATGAAGATACATCTCCATATAATTTTTTTAGGGATAGTGGTGGGATGCTTCACCACCGATTCCTAACTCAGTATTACCATATGTGTTTCCTCTACCTCCGTAACCACCGATTCACTAGATCCCAAATAAATTTATCCTCCTCCTATAGCAGGGTACTGCACTGCAGGATGTATTTCCTTGTGTTCCAACAGTTGTGATGAATTGAACTCCCATATTCTGTGAACTGGTGTTACTTCCATACGTGTTTCCAATGTTCTGCACACCCAAGTTCTGTGCTGAAGATGCATCATAAAGTATACCTACTCCAAATAATGAAAAATATTCTTTCCTTCCATAGATAAATATGTTACCCGATTAACTCTTGAACTTGATGGTAAATTAACACTATCTATCGCACTCTACGCCACACGATCTGTTGATTACATCGATTATCATAGAAACTAGAAAACCAAGCGTAAGGGCTAGGTTTCTAAGAGGGATCAAATGCATGCCCGCATACCATGTCATTTCCATCGACATGCTCTCATCTAAGGTCGAAGAAATTTCTATGCACGTTTTTCCCAAATGGGGGAGTTTCAGATGCTCTGTCTCCACGTCCTCTATGTGAGCTCCAAATCCTTCAAGATCCATATCTCTCCACAAAGTCATTCATTTCGTAACTTCATGTTGATTCTATAAATCCCTCTTGTGTGCCTCATTAAACTTAATATGCCTTTATTATATTTTCCTTTCTGTCACTTGGTCTGCCATCTTTCACAACACATTCTCCGTCCCCACGCATGGTACGGCTTAGCTAGCCATAAGATGTTGTTCTAAATCTGTGGTCACAATCAAGATCTTAATCTCTAAAGAAATGTCATGCAAATAAAATTCTCCGTGTTCACACATGAACTATAACTCAACAACCTCTGGATAGGAATAAGTAGAAATTACATACTCAAAGATATAGTTATTCATAACACCATGGAACCAATGCTCCACAACGTGTGTCCAAGTCATATTTAGCATCGTACAAAGCCTAGAATTTTCCCTATTTCCAAATAACTATATGAAACCTCCAATTTACCTTTGACATGTAAGCAACCAACCAATCGTACAACTCTATAGGAAAGATGGTGAAGAATGTCTCATATAGCTCATGATACGATGTTGTTCAACGCACATGTGTGTATTAAAATCATGTCCTATGAGCATATTCTTCCTCTAAATCATCTAGCTACTCTTCAATAATGGCCAAGGTCAAGCACTACATCTTCATCATACAACATCCCGACAAACAATTTCTGAAAAAGAGTTCCTAAAAGAAGAATAAAAATTTAGCCTAGATTTTACCACTAACAACCCAAGGTATGCTAAAGACATCACTCATCCTGAATTGAGCACTCATTGAAGCACACAATTGTACCATGTTCCTCTCTTTATGTCATTTTATTCAAAAAGTTAGCATGATTGTATATATATTCCAAATCCATAATAGATAAACAAGTATATTGAATAACATAAACCATATCTAGATCTTTAACCATTAAGCATGAATACTCAAACAAGAACCAAGATTAACTTTACCATACATGAACTAGTAACAAATGTGTCTACAATCAATATCCAACCACAAAGATCCATTATATTAATTTATGTGAAAAAAAAGTTGTTACAGGACATAATATAGTCACCATGAGTCATGCATGCATAAAAACTAATAGCATGAATCTAATAAAAAAAAAGTGATCCTCTAAACTATGAAAATCAACACATATTTATAGGGATGGGGACTTTCCCTTCACCTCCCATACACCTTTCATAATATACCTGCATGTTAAGAATGGTCATGAGCCTTTACATGATAAACAAAAAGCATGCAATCTCACTATTAATAGATTATCTAATAATACAACAACAGTCTAATCCTATTAATAGCCATCAAAACATTGCATGGCGCTTGATCTTCTAGTCACTCAAAATAGTCTTCATGTCATTGTGTTCTTTCCATGTCTTCTACAAAAATTTCTCTGTACTCCATGTCCAAAATTAGCCCCAATCTACAAAATGGCTAAGTCTTGATTTGAAATCTTCTTGGGTGTGCCATGTTTCACTATACTTCTGTGCGTACTCCCATGCCCTATACTTCTACGGCTTCATACTTAGATTGTATTCCATCACCCTAGTAGTTTTTAGATTTGGATTGGTTGATTGATTGTGATTAGGGTGGTGGCCCTAGAATAGATGGATGTGGCCCCAAAATAGATGATGTAGATTTGGTATTTTTGGAGGAACATCTATCTTCTTTTAGGATGCACAAGGTACTTTTGAGGAAATGTGCCAAGGGTTTTAGTTTTTTAATGTGAAGAGGCACCCTTGTAAGGGATGATGATGATTTCCACTGGAGGCTCTAAAGGTGGTGTCATGGTTGGTATGGGTGGAGGAAGTAACTTGTGTTTGATGGAATCTAAGGAAGCAAGATTGGGATGATGTATAAGTGTCTAATTGTGTGGATGAGATGGGAGGATCACACGAAGCTGCGAGTTGATTTTTTTTCAAATATTCTTCAAATAATGAGAGTGGTGTGGAAGGGGAATATGGTGTTGATGTGGTTGGTATGGGTAAAATAACAAAAGAGGAACTGGGATTGACTCAATGGATGGTATGATATGTAAAGGTGGAAAGGATGTGGATGGGAGTTGAATCCAAGGAAGTGGATGAGGTAGATATATGTATAGAAAAATGGTAGGTGTAGGTGTGGATATTGATGGAGAAAGAGGTGTTTGGATCATGTGATCGATGAGGTCTATGTGAGATGTGGATTGGGTAGCTTTTAGATTGTTTAATGTAGAAATGTTTAGTTTTGTGTAAGGGACATGAATACCCTTTGTGTTTGTCTTAGGTGGGGATGTTTGTTCTAGGATATTTTTGAGGGTTATCATTGATATGTTTGCAAATCGAGAAGATGTGATTAGTATGGTAGATGTTGGAGGATTAAGAGTAAAATATGGGGGTTAAATAGGTTATGTGGCCATGGGAAAAGACGTAGGAATATGTAGTGAAGGTATCAAGGTTGTCATGAGTGGATTTGTTGGTGTGGTAGATATAGAGGTAGGTGATGTAGATGTAGTGATGGGTGTGTTTTATGTAAATGTGGATGAGGGAATAGGCATAGTCAAAGACAATGTGGATGTGGTAAAGGTATGGATAGATGTACAACAAGTGGTAAAAGTTGATGTTGATGCGGGGATAGATATTTGAAAAGTCGAGGCACAATGTCTAGGATAAGGGAAAATGATGGGGTAGATGAGATAGGCATGGATGGAGGTGTTTGATGTATATAAATTATTGAATAAGGATTGAATTAGTAAGATGTGGAGGTGGGAATTGTTTTTAGTGGTAGACTAGGAATGGGTTACTTGAAGATGTTAAGGGGTGGATATTGCATTAGATAGAAGAATGTGTGATGTTGGAAAGTAACGACGTGATGAGATGGTTGGGATTGGATGCAAATGTTTGATTATCGAGGAACATAAGAAGTGGGGATGTCACTGAATTGTAATGGTTGGATAGGCATGCTAGGGATGATATCGGATGAAGTAGGGATAGTTTTGATATGAGGTGATGGTGGTGGAATAGGATCTACCAATTGAGTGGATTGGGAGATTGTGGGAGATCTATGAAATAATAATTTATACATGGGGATAGAAAAATGCACACGATTCCCTGAAGGGATATCGATGGAGGTGTAGTTGGTCTAGCGGGAGTTAATTGATGATGTATAAAGGGGTTGGTGTCCTCATAGGTGCTGATTTGGGAAGAAGGATTTTGATGAGACAGATGGAAAATAAATGGTGGGGTAACCAAGGACATGGATGAGGAAAATAGATTGTTCGATGTAGGCTTTTGGTCCATTATAAGATAAGCTAAACACATAATATTTTTTAATTTTTTAATTTATTAAAAAATTTATGAAAAAGGAAAAGGGAATGGATGACAAAGGTACTTACGAAATGGAAATCCAGAGCTGGTTTTGATTTTTTATGGCTAGTGGAGTCCACTATATACCAAAAGGTATGTGAGGCCTAAGTTTGTACAAAGTTTCTATCACAGCCAGAACACCATGACAACTTCCTATTGGGTGATGAAATTCCAATTAGTCCACCTGGTAGGAAGATGTCTAGATGTGTAGATTAATGCATGAATTTGGTTGTGTGATAGAATGTGAGATGCAACCAATTAACCCTTACTTAAGCTATGTTTTCAAGCAAGGATGCAAAGGGTTCTTTTTTAAGTCAAATCTAAATGTGAAATTTTGATGAGAACACACACAAGGAAGGGAAAATGTGATGCAAAAGAGAAAATGAGATAAAAAGGATAATACTTGTAGAACGCTTTTCCTTTTATCCGATATTCAATAAATACACAATAAAAGAGAGATCCAAACAATCAAATGCAACACAAACAAGAAAAAATGAATCTTTTACCTATAGTGTTAGTAGAAGACAGAAGAAACACATAAAATAACAAGAAATGCAAGGAATCACCTAAAGGGTGGTCCCACTTAGGTGTGCTATAATGTTGATCTATTTTTTTCCTTTTCAATTTAATGATCTAGTACTAAAGAAAATTAAATAACTCAGAACATGGAGGGTTTAAGGTACCTCAAATGTGTGATGGATGCAAGATGATGGGTGAAAATTGAATGACCTCACCTGTAATCTTGATGAACCTGCAAAACTAGAAGAAAATGGATTAGATGTTAAATGTAGGACCCGCCAGAAAAAGTCGGTTCGAAGAAGTATTACCTTCCTTTAACTGATTTCAACCCCCATTTGATAAAAGAATGTCAAAACATGATTGAAATGATGTATGACTAGATTGCATGCGTAAAACTAATGAATAACATAATCTGAAAGTAACAAAATAGATGGAAAATAAGTGATCTACTTCAAATAAACATAAAACGAAATTTCTCGACTAGGTCGACAGAGACCAAGACTACACAGAGATAGGTCAATGGTGACCCGAACCTGGTGGATCTGGACATCAAGTCAATAATGTAAATCTGTAAGAATCGAGTGTAAAAGGAGATCACATAAACCTAAGGAGATGGATAAAAACTTGTAGAGGAGGTATGACACAAAGAGATGAAAGGAATGCAAGATAACAAGGATTAGGATGAATTGAATCGATAACGGATTGGATCATAGAAGTAGGGTGACATATTTGGAGTCTAGAAGCAATGCAAGAGCAAAAGTAGACACCGAGAAGAGTGTGAAACAAAAATTATGGTAACACGGGAATGGGTCGATGGTGACTTGGATGGAGCGACAGAGACTTGGGAAGTGTAACACAAAGTTGAAGGTGGATAGGTTGAATGAGAAACCCGTAAGAAAAAATGACCGAAAAAATAAGCGATAATGAAGTCACGAAAGAAACTCGAACTCGCAAGATGTTAGATGTTGACAGATAATAACAATGATATAAATGATAACACAAATAAGAAAATAATTAAAGTAAACCTCCCAAAATCATGCAAGTGTTGTGAAAACAAGCTCCAATGGACTGCAAGAGGGTTGACACAACTGAAAAATAACTTATAGTTGAAGATACGTTCACACAAAGTGTATGAAATATAAGGTTGTGTCTCATTTGGAAGGGGGAACAATATTATAGGGTCGATGGTGACCCGGTTGGGTCACCGCCAACTATGCAGGAAACCATTATTTAGATGGTAAAATCATTGATTTACTCAAGATATGGGGCTTTAGGGATTGGGATAAATGCTTTAAATCATGTTAGCGGGTCGGTTTTTTTAAGGAAATGTCATGGGTAGATAGGAGATAAAGATGGCTAGGATAAAAGCTAGAAAAAGCATAGGGATGTGGATTTAGGTGGTTAGGGATAAAAGCATCCCAAAGAAAGATAATTAAAGTAATTAGAAAATAAAGAGAGATGAAATCTAATTAGGGGTAGCTAGCTAATTTATGTTAGATTGAAAAGAATTGATTAATAATTAAATGTGATGGGATAATAGATGGCCATTTAAATAAATGAAGTGAATTAAATTAAAAGGTCTATCCGGGACCATGGTGAAAAATGTGCACGTGGGAATTGAAGTGTAGCGATACCAAATTTTGGTTTATACATGTATAGAATACGCTTTGGGGCATTTAGTTCTAGAGGTGATTTGTAAAAATATGATCTTTATATTCTTACAATTCTATTATAGTGCTAGTTATCTTAATTTTTAAGACTAAAGTATTATGCATGTTAAGTGATGTTTTAAAAGGGGAAAGTTTCCAATCATTATGGTAGATAGTGATCTAGATCGAGGTGTAATCCAATGGACAACATAGTAATGATGGTGTGTAATGTGTTATAACAATAAATTTACAATGAAAGCACTATAAAAACACTAATTCTAATGTAATTCCCAATGTATACAAATAATAAATACACACACACACACACACACACACACACAGATGTATATCTCTTTATTCAAAGCAAGTTGCTTTATAGTTATACAATGGAAAATATGAAAATTGGACGAAAATAGAATATAAATGGTTCTATAGAAGAATCAAAATGTAATCCTACAAGGAGATCATTTGTATCCACTTTAGGATGGATTAGAAAAGAAAAAAATGAAAAATCTGAAATCTATGTTATTATTGTTATTTTATTTAGTGCTACCTATAGGGTCATATCTCCTAGCCAATTGAATAGTTTCTTAAACAACAAAAACTATTAGAAATAGCGTAGAAATAACTTTACAAAAGAAATTATAATAGAAACTACACTCCATTTATCTTTGATAACGTCTAAACTACATAACCTCTCCAAATATCTCCTAAGATGCAAAATACTAAAAGATGTTGAAAGCTGCTAAAAAAAAAGTGTTGGGACTTTCCAAAACTAGATTTTTATAAAAAAATTCTAAATCATTCGCTCCTCCTTAAGAAGAAATGGGACACATTTGTCCTATATATATATAACCATTGGTGGAAATGATTTATTAATCTAACTTTTGGTTATCTATTTCCCTTGGTATTTCATTTGCCTTGCCTTCATTGTGTAGTAGAGTGTGATTTGTTGATGCTTCATGTCCTTAACCATCTTATTAATGATTTTATTAGAGTTCATTAGTGTCACATAATATGGGTTCATCCATGTGCTCTGTAATTGTTCACTAATGTATGATGTATCCAAAAGTGGAGGAAAGTATGGGTGGAGTAACTCAACATTCAAAACTCGATGCAACGCAAGGTAGGGTGGAAGATTGATCTCACATGCACTCTCACCAATTTTTTTGGTTATTGTGTATGGACCATATCATATAGGTCTCAGTTTCCTATATTCACCCTAGATTATCTCTTCCGGAAATGTATCTAGCCCTTATCCAAAACTTTTAATTTATGAGGGACTTTATGGACATCACGAAAATACAATTACTTTTGGTTAATTTATTCTAGAATCTCATGAACTTATTGAATGTGTCAAATTCATTATACAAATTTGGTCTCTTATCCACTTTTCTTTGTGTATGGGTAAATTCTTACTCCAACATAATAGGAAATTCTATAGAAATGGGAGATAATTGCTAGAATCCAAGGCATAACTAAAATGGGTTATGTCATGTAGAGTTATGAAGAGCTCATTTTTAGCTATGATGGACATACACAAGACTTTAATCCCATGTGCATGGATATTTAAAGTGATACATATAAAGAAGATAGATAATTATATGGTTGATTACCTCTATATTCGCAATAGTATAAGGGTGGAACTAATTTGAACTATTGATTTGTGTCCATTGTGGACCATAGTGAAGACAAAAATTCTCCCACAAACCTAGAATCCATATCTAATATAATGATTTTTAGAAAGCCAAAATTAACCAAAAAATTCTCGAAAGAACAAATTTAAGTTTTCTATGTTGATATTGTCTTATTGTAAGGTGAAAACATTTCCATTTTTAATAACCGTTAACCACCAAAAATTACATTCATGGCTATGCCTAGTGACATGGAGACTTGCCATGAAATCTAGTGAGATAAACTCTCGTGGTGTTATTGGAATTGTTGAGGAGTATAAAAACATGTTTTCAATTGGATGGCTTGGAAACTACACATGTTATGTAAGACCTAATGTATCCTGGTGGCATCATGATGGATATTTGGTTAGTATAGATACTTCTACAAGACTATCACTATTTTCTCTACTCCAAAGTGACCTAAAACTTGACTATAGTGAGCCTCCAGAAATAATTTTTGATGTTCCCCTATAGGAACATAGAGGTGACCCATGTTGCATAGAACCCCTTCCTATAAATGATATACTATAAATTAATTTCCATCACTTAGCCTTTGATATATGTCAAAAAACACAAAATTGTTTGTATACATTCAAGGCCTCTTTGATGACTCATGCCCACAGGAGGAAAGGATTGTTGTTAGAGAAGTGATTGGGGCTAACACAAGCAATTTGAAACTTAGTTAGCACTCCCCTTTTATGCAATGTGTTGAGATGGAACTCTTTCAAATAGGTGGATAGATTTTGATGATGATCATTAGGTCTACATAAATTGCAAAGGATTATGATCTCTCTATATGATAGTTTATTTTCATAGAATGTATTGCTTCCATTGTTTATAGCTTGCATAATGGTGTACAACTCCTTGCCATTTTTCAGGTACCTAAGCATTATTTTAGAGACTGTTTCATATGGTATGCCACCAGATGCCCATGTTGGGTGAGGAGTGCACCAAGAGCGTATCTTGCAGTATATGTCTCTATCTCAAATGATTGTTGTAAATTTGACAATACTGAAAGTAATGTTGAGTAAAGTAGCTCCTTCATTCATGGAAATGCCTTATGTTGTGCCTCTATCCATATAAATTTGCTTTTTACCCTATGTGTGCCACTTGATACAAAGGCAATACAATGTGAGAAAAACTAAGTACAACCCTATGATATAAGGTTGTGAGTCTCAATAAACTTAGGAATTCAATGATAGTCTTTGGTTTTGGCCAGTCTTGGATGACCTGGATATTTTCTAAGTCCACATGGACACCATCCTTTTGAATGATGCATCCCAAGTGCTAGATACCCTCATGACAAAGGATCACTTCTTTATGTTGGCATAGAGCTTATGATGATGTAAAATTTGAAGAACCAATTGCACATATTGAACACACTCCTCACATGTCTTAGTGAAGATAAGAATTTTGTCTAGGTACATGACCATAAATGAATCAATGAATGGTTGTAGGATATCATTAATCATCCTTGTGAATGTTACATGTGTATTTGTGAGCCCAAAATACATGACCAACCATTCAAACAAGACCTCCTTGGATTTGAATGTAGTTTTCTAAACACTTGTGGGGTCAATGGGAACTTGGTGGTACCTTGAATTCGTATCAATCTTTTTGAAGAACTTAGTTCCCCGAGATAGTCTAGGAGGTCATCAATTAGTATGATTTTGTTCCAAAGTGTCGATAGTCAATAGAAATCTGGTACACCCCATATTTATTTTGTGTGAGAACGGGCTCCCAAAATGTGACGCACTTGGTCAAATGAGACCCTTCGGAATTAGCTTCGAATATAGTGATTATCTCCTTAAGAACTTAAGTACTGATCACCTATACAATGGCCCATTTAGGAGTGGTTTCCGGGGACCAAATTAGTTATATGATTCACGTTACAATGCAAAGTTACACCATTTTTTTGGTACGAATACATATTAATATTCAAATATCATTTTATCTATTCTAGGAATATTATTAGTGTAAACATTATTTAGTGTGAGAAATTATATTTATGTTGTATATTGTTTTGATATGTATATGAAGTTGTTAAAACAACTTCATGTATATAGTGATATTGTTTGTAACTCTCCTAAATAATAGGAACAAATTTTCCGATATATATAGAGATCTTTTATACAAAATTATAGATATAATTATTATTATTGTTATCTGTAAAACTCCACCTCTGATTTCATTTGGCATCAGAGCGAGTCTCTGATCTTGTTCTCTAATGGGGAAGTGATTTGTTTGAAGGATATTATTAAAGGGAGGATAGATTCATCTACAGCTGTGCGCAGATCTGTATGGCCTACCGTATGGATCAAATAAAATTCAATTATCTGATTATGACCCAGACTTTTTATTAACAGTCATGTGCGCATTCTTAAGATTGAGCTGGATCTATAACAGTGTATGATTTTAGTTAAAAGTCTGTGGTCTTAGTTGTTATTTGGTGAGCCCATATTCATATTTTCTTTGTCATGCGTCCATGCCATATTGATTCTACATCTAGCATTAGCGAGGATAAATTTAATTATTTCTCAATTTTTGGAAAGCATTGGTGACTCCATGTAGGACCTTCACTCAAATTATTTGACTGCGGCCACAAAAGAAATGTCTTATTAGTAATTTCATGCCACCACATTGCATTGATTTATATCAAGATTCGTCCTGATCATCACATAAATTCAACAGTCCGTGCATATATCAGAGGTTCAAATGATCCACACTTTTTATTATTTAAATGTGTAATTCTTAAATTACAGTTCGTTGAGTCTTTGTAATTATCCTTTGTTGGATATAGGTGATTTTCTAATATAGTATTTTATTCATTAAAGTTATATGTCAAAAAGTGTCCGAACATTTCTTTTGTTCAAATAAAATATTTTTGTAAGGGGTGCATTATCGGTTAAAACCGACACCCTTTTTCTTGTCAATTTTGTGGAGGGTAGTCATGGATAAACTAAGTATTATTGAGAAATTTGAAGGGTGATGTTTTCACACATGGAAAATCCAGATGTAGTTGCACCTGATAGAGAAGGATTTGTGGGATGTCGTCAAACCAAATGCGACACCACCAACGGATGCAACGAATCTCGCAAAGTGGATTATTAAGGATCAAAAGGCCTTGGGCACTATTGGCCTCGGTCTATCAAAATCATACCGCACCATGGGGAATTCTGAAGACAAAAATATATATTTGGGACTCTTTAAATAAATTGTTTGGATCTGAAGCAAAAAGTACCAAGACAACATTGAAACAGAGATTGTATGGATTGAAGATGGATGAAAATGCAAAGATGGCTAGATCATATAAGAAAGTTCCGCTCCCTACTTAATCAGCTCGTGGGTATTAATGAGAAGGTAAAAGATGATTATGCAAAATCAATACTTTTGAATAATATGCCTAAAAAAGTTATCTCATTCTAAAAGATGCACTAGTGTTGCACAAATGAAACACATAATATCTTTTTGGTATTAATGGATAGTGCAAATGGATATTATATTGCCATTACAATAGGAAAAAAACTTCCTATAAAATAGGAAATGATACAAAGAAATAAACCGTAAAAGGTTTCACGGGTGTAACAACCCTCTACAAATATATTGTTGTTAAAACAATATATTATAACAATATAATCAAAATATTTATTAACCACTCAAACTATAATGTAAACATTAATTTTCCTAACATTTTCGCCCCAACCCCCGCCCCTTAATATTTATATGGTATAAATAAATTTCCTAGTTCCTCTCTGCATCTTGCCACTCGTGCTTGCTCACGATCTTAGTATATCACTCGGGCTGAAGGTAGAAGAAGGAACACATCAACTTATTATCAACCATGCATTATCGGGAACACATATGACTGAAAAGAATGGGAACACGCTTAGGAATCATCTACTTATCAACCAGTCACTCTAGGGAACACATTTGACCTAGCAGTGTGGGAACTCAAGTAGGAACACATTTGAATAACCTTCAATGGTTTTCCAGAGGCTAACCACAAACCTAGGTATGAACAAGAACACATCTAATTGTTCAACCTCTTCAAGACTCATGATGTTGTATTTCACTATGCTATATGTTCTTCACTATGTTATTACATTGGGAATAGGAATACTCACATACACAAGTGAACAAGAACATACCACATCTGTTCTTATTTTGCACACCACATTGAAAATATGAAAATTTGAAATTGATAGTACACAATGAACACGCTCACTAGAAATTGGAACCATGAATGGACTGCAAAATAGGTACTATGAAACTGAAGCACACAAATAAAATAAAACTCACACCACAAAATGTTACCATAGCTTTGTGCGGCCCGTCGTTGGTGAATGACGAGAGGTCGTTGTCTGACCTCCAGCCTCTGTTGCATCATGTCCGCCATTAGACATGTTGCTTACTCAGAAAATGTGATCTTGAAGTACATATGTTTTTACATTCAATTTATTTTTTCTCCACCCACAATGTGAAATCATTTATTTTGCAAACATCGGGTAACATCAAAAATGCATTTGTGAGGCAATTTTTTTTATTTTTCAGACTTTTACAATAACTCAATTTTTTTATTCTTTGATAACAAAATTTACGACGACGAATAATAACAATTAAAGACTAAAACAATACTTTTAATGACATTACAAATTTGACTATAACTTAATTATTTGATGACACATGACTAAAAAATAATATAGACTTTTATAAACTTTAAAATTTGCATGATAAGGCAAACTTGACTTGAATTTGACAATATAACTCAATGAATTTTACATCAACACTTTGACTCAGACAAAAGACTCTATAGTACACTTTAATGATTTAATAAAAACCCACTATTAAATCTTTAAAAAACTTCTCGACATATAGTATATTTTAACACTTTTGGACATTGACACATGAGTAGTTATTTGAGAGACCAAACACTATTTATCTAGAAGACTATTAACACAAAGAGTAGGGAGCAAAGTGTAATACTATAAATCTAATCGACTCAAAGATAATGAAACTCAATAAACACCAAACCAAAACCAAAAACAAATACTTCCCACTTAGAATGACTCACAAACTTCATACATCCACAAATTTCTTGTGAGATTGTTGGACATAAAGATATTATGGGAATGCCAAGTCACCAATCACAAGTTTAGACGGTTGTCACAGTGGGATCAATGTTGGATATTATGCGATGAGATTTGAATAGAACCGAGCATGGGCTTCTTCAAACAAGATCAAATTAAGAGTGTGTCAAACTTTTCCAAGGTGATGTATTGAACCATGTCACTATGAGTAGTTAGAAAGATCATCACATAATCAGACTCTAGATCTGAATACCACCATGTGCTTTTTGGTAAAGAAAATGAATTCTTAGGAAAAGGCTATGACATATGGTAACCAAGAATTAGGTTGAATAGATCTGGAATCTATCTCGTGTGCTAAATGAATAGTTACAAATATTGGAATCTGTCACGAGTAGAAAATTTCAAACATTGACAATACCATGTACAAGAGAAAAGAATTAGTCGACTTCATAGATGTTTAATCTACTTTATATACTAATATGATGCTTACATAGATGCCTACACAAGGAGAGATCAAAACATATATCATTTATTGAAAATAATTAGAAACATTCGTGCAGACTTTGAAATTCCTGTTTCTAATACCCAGGGCATGAAACGATCAGGTGGCAATTAAAAACTCGTTTCGATCAGGCCCATTTATTGAATTTTTAATGAACGAAACATATATCGGTGTAGGTACACATAGCTACTGTATCAGGTACTGATTACAAAGATTCATCAATTCTTATAATGTGTGGTAGGATTCCTGCACTACAAATTTAGACTCTCATTTCAAATCACCATGCTTTGATACCAAATCTGAAATATGCACTAGTGTTGCACAACTGAAACACATAATATCTTTGTTGTATTAATGGATAGTGCAAATGGCTATTTTATATCCATTACAATAGGAAAAAAACTTCCTATAAAATAGGAAATGATACAAACAAATAAACTGTAAAAGGTTTCACAGTGTAACAACCCTCAATAGATATATTGTTTTAACAACAATATATTATAAAAATATAATTAAAATATTTACTAACCACCCAAACTATAATGTAAAAATTAATTTTCCTAACACTCATATGGTTTTCACTTTGAGTAAGCTAAACATTAGTTTAGAAGGAGTCATTTCTACTCTTCTTGATCAAAATGAATATTCAGAACCAGAAGAGGAGGTTTTATATGTGCACAATAAAGAAAGTACATAGTCAAAAAAGGGGAAGCATACTTAAAATCATGCTCCTTCACGAGGACAAGTTAAATGTTATTATTGCAAAGAATTAGGACATGTAATTTTTAATTGTAAAAAGAGGGAACTATTGGTGTGTGGGATCCTATATGTCCTCCACACACATATGGAGGGTCATCTCACATGGGTTAGGTTTAGGGTTAGGTTTAGGGTTTTACTTGTGTGTCATGCACTAGGGTTACTCAGCACCCTATATGTATCCCTTCATTTGACATTTATGAGTATGCCAAGACACTATGTTGTCTTTTCTCTATGTGCAAGCTTTGTTCTGTTATGCAAGCTCTTCCATTGATTGATCGATTCCTCCTTGTGATTACGCTAGAGATATTATGTTTCCTTCAAAGTGCAACTTTATCATGGTGCATAGTTTTCGATATGATTCTTGCCAACTCTTTCAAACAAGATCTATTTGAATATAAACTAGATCTAAATGCCTATTTAGCTCAAGAAACTAATTGGGATGAATATCCCAATGATGAAGAACTCTCTTGCCCCAAAGTGATGAAGAATTTTAATTGTAAATTAAGACTGGAGGTCTAAGGCAATGGAGGGTGGAGGCTAATCAGTGCCTCTCGTCAGTCACCAATGATGGGGCCACATTTTGGTATGGTGACATCTCTTTTTCAGTTATGTGGTGTGTGTAGAATAAAATGGTGTGTGGTTTCCTTCCCATGTTATGATTAAAATGTGGAGCATGTGTATTTTGGATATTGATAGTAGTTTTATATGAGGGCATCTAAACCTGGAGTGATCCTTTGATTGTTGAGATTCTTCGATAGTCGTACTTCTAACATTGATCGGATGGTGAAAGAGCGTTCACTGGAAGTGAAAGTGGGAAATGTCGAGTTTTTATATGTAGGTGGATTGGTGGAAGTGTGATCATCGGGTATGGGATTCACTATGGTGATTGGTCATGTGTAAAGAAGATCTAGATAGTAAGATCTAGATAGTAAGATCTAAGCCAGCGAGTATATCGACCTAAAATTATGTAGAAGCATATGATTCTATTTGCAGTTTAAATGGTGCACCTTTCCTAGTATTCACATTAAGGGGATGATATCTATAGTTAATAATGTTCACACTAAGGGGGTGAATGTTAGCAATATTATTAATGTAAACATTAGTTAGTGTGTGAAATTATATTTATGTTGTATATTGTTTTGATATGTATGTGAAGTTGTTAAAACAACTTCACATATATAGTGATATTGTTTTTAACTCTCCTAAATAATAGGAACAAAGTTTCCTATATATATGGAGAGATTCTATACATAATTATAGATAAAATTATTGTTATCTATAAAAATCCACCTCTAATTTCCATCCATATTCTTTCGCTGCATAGTTTTTCTTTGTGGGAGAATTCTTGTCGTTGGTGTAACCTTTTCTTTATCATCATGATGAAACATGAGTAGGATAAAGATCCTCATTCTAGAAATCATTTTCTATCATTGTTTTACACTGATTAGGTTTATTACTTTAATAGGAACTACCACCGGGATGTGGTAACACTTATGACCTAGATAAATTAAGATACTCTTAAGCCTCACTTCATAGACACCATGGAAATCAACCATGTATGGATATCTAAGAAGTACATCATAAAATATCCGGTGGTGCAACATCACATACCACCACATCTTTGAAAACTTTGATTAAATATGGAAGATGACACTATTGATTCACACGTATTTCTTTTCCTGACCTTCCCAACCAATAGAGTATGGTTTTGGGCAAGTTTTTGTTACAAGATTTATCCTTTTTCTATTTTTGCATTATATCATATTATTTTTTCTACCAATACCTAGAATAAAGTGAAGAGGCATACTATTTACCCATAGATTGCAATTGGAATAGACATTCTAGATCCTCTTTTAGTGGGGATATTATTTTTTTGGTGTCAATGGTGGTATATAGATCCAAATCCACAATTGAATCCTCTTCTTCATGTTTTGTTCAGTTCTCTATGGAAGCTTATCTTACATATTGCTCCCATGACTCTGTTTATAGATTTTTGTTGATAGATTGATATTCCTTTATGTCATGTTACCTACTCTTGTTCTTTTCCGCTACATCCCTTTGTACTTTTTGTGGATATTCTTTCCATGACTAATTCTTGTCTTTTTTATGTGGTGGTGCATCCCTTGTTTCTTGGAATCATATTTCCCCTTTTTGGAAGATGAAGTATCTTTATTTCCCTACATTTGGACCTTTCTTCAATCTTGACTATATAAAAATGACTTCCTTGAGAGTATTAATGTCTATAAACTCCATCTCTTCTTGGATGTAATGCCACAACCCTCTACATTATTTAATAATATAATTCTTCTTAGTGTATGGTATGCCCACTTTTTGCTGATAGGGTATGAAACTCATTAATGCATTCCTACACTATTTGATCACGAACCTAAAGCAATGTGTAGTTTTAAGTAATTGTCCTTGTAGGTATTTATTGGATAATATTATTATATGATGACCTCTACATAATTTTCCCATGTTTTTAGATGTTTTAAATCGATAGCTACATAATCATTATTGTTCTCTTATAGGAAGTATGATCCCCACCATTTTTTGACATGAAGAGATACATTCACTAGTACAAAAATTATCTTTTCAAACATCAGAAAACTTATTGACAAAGAAATAACATTCTATATGATCAATCCATTTATCCAATTCATCAACATCAAAATTTCCTTCAAACTACGGATGTATAAATTTACTTGTACCTTGAATAGTGTTAGACCTCGAAGGATACTTTATGTGGGTGCGATTATGGAGGTGGGGTCCTAACTAGGGATGATCCAAAAGAGGAAATCATCAAATTTTGCTATCACCTCACTTCTCTACTTCTTAAGACTTTCATCAAACATTTATATGAAGGGATATCCTATTTTCTCTTATGTTGCTTGAGGTTATTTGAAGCAACGAGGAAATCGAAGGATTATGGGTCTGGATAACATGATTCTAGTATTATAACCCCACGTGTTATGACATGTAATACTAGAAAGAACCTATCTTTGATACCACTTATTTATATTGAGGTGCAAACCAATTGAAAACACATTAATGATGGTGCTTAATGTGTTATAGTAATCAATTCATAATGAAAGAGATATAAACACAAACTAATTTTATGCTAGTTCCAAATGTATAAAAACTGGGTAACTCCATAAAAGAGATGTATGTTTGGATATCTATCTCTTTATTCAAAACAAGCTACTTTATATCTATACAATGGACCATATACTTTTTTCTAAAAATAGAATACGTAGGGTTCCGTAGGGGAACCAAAAGGTCATCCTATATGGAGACCATTTGTATCCACATTACGGATGGATACAAAAAGGTAAAATTTAAAAATTTGAAATCTATCTTACTGTTATTATCATTTTATTATGTGCTAGTTTTTGGGTCATATCTACTAGCCCATTAATCCATTTTTCAAACTACAACAACGATTGGAAAGATCATAGAATGAACTTAGTGAGAGGATTTTGAAAAAAATATTACACTTTTTTATTTCCATTGACTCTCAAACTCTAGAAATGTTTTGGAGATCACCAAAAATGCAACATACTAAAAGATGCTAAAAAATACTAAAAATGTATTTTTAGGAAGTTTCTAAAGTAGATTTTAAGAAATCCTGTTATGGATCAAATACTTCAATTTCTAGATAGATTCAGAGCATATAAGATGTTAAATTAAGCACCTTAGATATTGTTACGTTACTTTCTTGAATGACATTAGAAAAATTTTCAATAGGAGTTTCTACCTTGAGAAGAATCATATTTCTTCTAGATTCACGTATGGCCACTTCAAGATTATTTTAATTTATATTATGGAAATAAATTGGAATTCTCTTCTTAGAATATTTCTAGATATATTGTTTAGAATGTATGTTGAAGAAGGATCCGGATTTTACTATAACGTTAAATTTTCACATGTTTAAGATGGAAGTGGATAGAAAATTACAAGTGATTTTAGGATTTTTATGATATATACCCTTACCAACTTCTTATTAAAACATTAAAATTACTCTAGATCTGATAAGATAAGGTATCTTTCGCCATTAAATTTAGTTTCAAGTATGCAAAATGTAGAGGATATTATTGACTCTTTTACCTATAATCCAAGAAAGGAGAAGAAATAATTGATTCCAATTATATTGTCATTTGATAACTTAATCTGCATGCATAAGAAAATGGATTTTTTTCATTTGTTGATTGGAAAAGTTAAGTTTTTAGAGTTTTACCTTAAAATTTTAAGGGTGAGATGGTTTGAAATTTCCTATAGTATTGAATTAAATTCCTTTAAACAATTCTTATTTACTAAAAATTACATTTTTAATAATGTTAAATAGCTGATTATGTCCATATAATTCCTAAATTTGTTTTTAGTATAGAGATTTAGTAGTTGCAATTATGGATATGATTTAAAATCATGGGATCCTTGAATCGTTCACTATATTTTTGAACCCTAACATTGTTATACATGATGAGTCTCAAGCACTATAACAACTAAAATGAGGTGAATAGGATATTCAAATTGTTTTTGGAATTTGGTGTACAACACACTAATGGTGTTATTTAATGTGTTGTGGAAATACATTCATAATAAATTTTGAAACTGTAGAATCGATGAATTGTATTGTAGACATAAAATGGAAATTGTAACATTAAAATAAATTTATTAAATATATGTAAAGTGGGAACACTTTATAGGAGATATGTGGAGCGTATCTCTTTGCAATCGATAATTGATGTAGAGGGGGAAAACTCTATAGAAGATATGTATACCTCAAAATTATCTAAAAATGAAGATGGATGGAAATGGGAAAACACTATATGGGAGATGTATGCCTCAAAATTGTAAACCAACAACTTTCAACTTATGTTGTCAAAAATTTCTACTTGAAAACTTGTTTCTTCATTCAAAAACATCTTATTTATAGTGAAAAATTGTGGAAAATGAAAGGATGTAGGAAAAGTAAATAAAGGGTTCTAAATGAAACGTAAAAGTTCATCCTTTATGGAGATTATCCACCTTTGAAAATATGAAAATAACATCAATATATAATTTTTAAGTGCTCCATATCGGAGTCATTTCTCCTAGCCCATTGACCTGATTGGTGACTAGTATTATCCGTTGGGAATTTAAAACAGTGAAATTAAAAATATAATATAGGAAAATAGACTATGATATCAATATAATTTTCATATCCCATAAATACTGTTAAGACCTTTAAAAATGTAAAATGCCAAAATCTATCAAAACTTGCTAAAAATAGATTTTACGACTTTCTAAAAATAGTTCTTAGAAATCCCTCTCTCGAATGTGTTATCTCCGTTTTGAGTTCACAATAAAACGATTAGATAACCCCTACGAAATTTTTGAAATTGCTTTGGCATTTTGACCTCGTATTGAGAAAATCGGGTTTTCGGGTTTTATGAGCAGCTCGACATGAGTTTTAACATGCTTTATGTCGTCTGTCTTCCGAAACCCGAAATCCGCTTCGTATTGAGAAAATCGGGTTTTCGGACTCCCGGCGCATCGGAACATGCCTAATCCAAAACATGTTTTACGCCTCATGCTTTCCGATACCCGAAGTCCGCTTAGTCCTTTGTATCGGGTTTTCGGAGCCATGTAACATCTAAACACCTCATGTTTTTGCCTCATGCTTTCCGATACCCGAAACCCGAATTGCACTAAGTCCCCTCGTGTCGGGTTTTCGGACCTTTCAAACATGATGACATGGCATTCATGCCGAGTTGTCGGTGAATTGGCACGTGCCGAGCCCAAGTGTATTAATTGCTAATTTTCTTATAAATACGCGGATTTCCACGTCATTGTTACCGGAGTTATTTTTAATTCGTGGATTTTTCGCGCTGCTCTTCCGATTTCGAAACCCGACAACTCGCCTTGCCCGATTGAATCGCCTGTTTTCGATTTTCCATTTCTCCGATTGAAGGTATTTCTTTCTCCCTTCTTTGTTCTTGGTTTTTACGGATCGATTGCACGTGGTTTCTTCTCAATTTCTCGCCGAGTTTTGGGGTTTTCCTTCCTTCTTCTTTCTGGAGTTATTTTGAAAAGGGTTTTAGGTTCTAGGGTTTATCTCTTCTGAGACTACCACTTGGTGCTATTTCTTCCAAGTTTTATTATATGCATGGAACATGAATGACAAAAAAGGAGATTGCATGTTTTGGAATTCAATGAAAAACCCTGTTTTTCTTCTCGGGTTTTGAAGATTGTTTTGCAGAGTCGAAGACCTGAAGTGTATCGAAAGTTTGAGGCGTCGAGGTTTCTCAAAGTTCCGATCTCCACAGTGAGTGCCGGGTTTCCCAGAGTTCCCGTCATCAACGCAAGCGTCGGGTTTTCCCTGAGTTCCGACAGTATCAGACGTGCCGGGCTTTCCCAAAGTTCCGGCATTACCAAGTGTGTCAGGTTTTTCAGAAGTTCGACATTTTCAACACATCGGACTTTCAGGATATTCCGACATCTTCTTCAGCGTGTCGGACTCTTTTGTTCTTCCGGCATATTCAGCAGATCGAAATTCTGACGGTAGACAACATCTCCTGAGCTTCGAACCTTTCTCCCTTCAACGTTCTTCATGTCGGATCCCGGTCCATCTCAGGAAAAGGCCGAGAAGTCTGGCAGAATGAAATACAAGTTCAAGAAGCCGGAATCTCCATCATACATTGATTGCAACTATGATATCAGAGACACCGAACTCGGGAATATAGACATGGAAGATTTCTGGAATAGGTTGAGGAGTTCCTCCCAAACTCCATGGATGAAAGCTATAGCTGATAGTGGTTTGCCTCTCGCAGCGGCTCTTCCCATGTCTGCTCAGTGTCCAGAATTCATTTTGGCTTGTGCATCCAGTTATGACTCGGCGTCTCGTTCTGTGAGAGGTCAATCAGGTGAAGTAGTGGTCAAATTAGATGGAGGTTATTTTGATGATCTCCTCAAATTGCCTAATTTTGACGAGTATGGAGAGTTGGACATGAAGTCAGCTCAGAAAGCCTGGGACAATGATCAGGAGGACTGTATCAAGCATGTGAACAAGAAGTTCTTGATCAAGGCCAAGCCAGCTGTGTCCAGATTTCCAAGGACTATCCCCAGGAGTGATTTCATCCAAGAAATCAATGACATCATCACCCTGCTGAGTCGGGTCTTTGGTTTGCCCGAATCAAACGTATTTCAAGGATGGATGTATCAATTTATGATTATCATCAAGGAAAATCAGCAGGGGATTGACTGGGGTACTCTCATTAGCAATGAGATTGATTCCCAAATGACAATGGTCTTGTCAACTGGGAAATTTTATATGTCATCATATGTCACATACGCAGCAGCCGGGATGAGGAACTATCCCGGGCTGGATACTAAGGGAAGCAGAATGGCGAATCAGGTTTATCAATACTTCCCTCAATTGACAAAGAAGGGGTCAAAAGATCATTTCAGGAGGGTAAATGATGCCTTTTCTATGAGAATATCTGCAGGATAAATCCTGAGCTGAAGAAGACAAGAGTCTCAGATGAGGCTTGGGCAGAAGTTTCTAAATGGGGATGTATCTTCGTACAATTCAAGAAGTTTACATACCTTCGGGTGGTCATGTACTCGGGAGATCCTTTTCACCTGCCCCGATATCCAGGGGATAGATTGATATTAATGGAATTGGTTAGGCAGTTGTTGGATTTTCATAAATTCCAACAAAGCAAACATAAGGCTGTTGTATCCTTCCCGATTTCTATTGGGAGATACACTTGCTCGATGGTAGTAAAGGCCAAAAATGTTGTCCATGAACTTCAGGACAAATTAAAGAAGCATATGAAGCCTCGAGATGGTTTTGATATCCGAGGAGTGCTCAGGGCATATGGAACCCAGCATTTGCACAGGCCAAATATAGAGGATATTTGGGTGGATCTACGTAATGAGGTTGCTATTCACAGAAAGGATCATAGCAGATTAACTATTGCTGAGATTCAAACACTGGAGCTTGCTGATTTACCAGAGGGTACAGGTGACAATGAAAGTGTTTTGGATCTTTCCTATGATGGACTAAAGGAGGATCAATATGTTTTCCCACCTATTGATTGGTCAGCCAGCGAAAAAGCCTCTATTACAGATAGGTCGGCTCTAATTCTTGCTCGCACCAAAGCATGGCTCTCCTCTTGGGGAATGAATTTTAAAGATGATAAGTTTTCAAAGTTGGCTGTTTTAGAGGCGGGGCCCTCCAAAAAGGAAAAGGACAGAAAGTCTTCTAAGGCGCCTATAAAGGTCAAGATTGTCAAAAAGAGGAAAGAAAGAGAAATCTCTTCAATTGTCTCTCCTGTAGAAACGGTGAATGTGCCAGAATCACCAACACCACCAGAAATAGGAGAAATTAATTTGGAAGGAGGAAGCCAGCTTCTGTCTTCACCATTTGCTGATTGCTCAACTGGAGAGACCTTATCTCTTGCATTCAAGGCTTTGGAGTCTGAATCTGCACCTCCTCCCTCACAGCCACTTCTACCTCCTCATTCTCCATCTACTTCTGCAACCATGGCCAGTATTTTCTCTGGGCTTTCACCCCCTAACCAGCTGGAACCCAAGTGATCATCAGCACGCCTCCTCCTGTGCCTCTTTTTATTGGATCTACTACCACATTGGTAACTATTCCTCCTCAATAGTAGAATCTTCTCCTCTTGAGAGTAGAATACCAGTTGCTACAACATGTGTAACTTCCTCTGATATGCCGCAATGGCTACTCGAGCAAACTCCGAGGAAGAGGAAGGTGATTGTGCCCATACCAACTTTTGATTTCAGCTCACTCAAGGCTCCTACTGCAAAGTCGGCCAAGAAGCCCAAAACAGTTTCAAGGGTTTTGGTGGATGCTTCAGGAGATAAGTTCGCAGAGATTGCCACTCCCTCAGCTGACAAAACTAGAGATGATATAACAGCTGCTGATTATCAGGTAACTAGGGTGGCTCTAGGGAAAGTGACAGCAGAAGGGGCGCAACAAGATGCACGGGATTCCATAAACGTGTTGTGCCAAAAGTTGAAAGAAACAAAGGACAGCAGAGATGAGCTTAAGGAGAAAGTGGAGCAGTTGACAGAGGTTTTGCTTAAATTCTCAAAACCCCTTGAATCCATACCACCTTCTTCTGTTCCTGTCGGATTCGATTTCTCATCAGTGCCTGCAATTGAGAAGATTGCTAAACAAGGAAGGGTGGTCGATGAATGGGTCCAAAGGTTGCTCCAACAGGGGAAGGAAGTAATACAAGGCGTTGTGAAAGTTCATCAATCTGTGGGAGACATTCAGAAAGATGGAGAAAAGATGGATGAGGAGATTTCTCAAGAAATTGGACAGCTTGATTTGACTTATGAAGCTCTCCAAGTGTTAAAGCAAATACCAACACATCTCTTGGTTGAAGAAGGTATTCTCCCTCATACGGATAAGCATTTCCAGCTGACCAAGGCCATCAGATTCAGGGTGAAGATTCTCAACGAAGCCTGCGCTAAGTTGAGAGAATCAAGGGATAAACTGATTGATGGGAAAAGTGATTTAGAAGAAGAGTTGCTGAAGATTTGTTCAAAGGTGTCAGTAGGAAATTCAGGTATACTATCAGTGGATGATCTCTTCAAACAATTCCAAGAGTCTGTTCAGCATGAATCAATGCTCGGATTTGACCTTGAAAAGATGGACCGGTTGGTAAAGATTGAGCATTCTTTGGAGGCCTTAAGAAAACTCAACAAAGGATTGAAAAAGCTTCCAAGACCTTTGCCGGCGATGTTCATGAAACCTGTGAAATTTGGAATGATCATTCCACTGCACCTGATGAGAACGAAATGCAAGGCATAATTCGAAAGTTCCGGGAATTTGAAGCAAAGCAGCCTCAAAGCAGGAGGAAGAAAAAGAGGAAGGAGCAAAAGATGATGATTCAGATTAAGTCGGCGTTTCATGTCATTTCAATCTTGAAATCGACATGTCTTTTTCATTTCTGTTTCGTCACATTTTTGAATCATGTTTTGACTTGATCTCCTGCGTGAGAATCATGCAAAACAGAACTCTTGTTGAAGCGCTAATTTTTAGGATCTGCCCTATTTTATCTCTACTTCTTTTTTATAAATAAGGGATGCTTTTGCATTCCAAAGGGTCAGAGATTTTTGGAATATTTAGGGGCTATTGGAAAGAAGAAAAACTTTTTGTTTTCATTCAATCATTTTGAAGAATAGGAATTGATATCATTTTGCAGACTTTGTGTTGTGGAATATATCTTACTTAAGACAGTGTTCTTATGTTCATGATCTTAAGCTATTCTTTGCATAGCATCTTAGTGTTTCTGATTATTTCGGACATTATATTTGTGATCTAAAACTCGTATGATTATTTCGTGCTCTGTGTTTACTCGAAAGAAAATACGTTTCTCCCATTTCCTTTCTATTGCCGCTTCTTTCATTGTAACAGTTTCTGACCCAGTTCATTTACGAAAGAAATACCCTTGAATTTATGAATGTGGATTTCGGGATTTCATTCCAACCCCCAATGGTTAGATTAGTGTGAATACTGTATATATTGTTTACCGTGTTTTAGATTAGAAATAAACAGGCAGCCTCACCTATCTTTGAGGAGGGATTTAATCCCATGTACTGTGGTTGAACCTCATATTTTGGTTTGACAAAATATCCAACCAACAGTTTTTGGCGACTCCGCTGGGGACTACGGATCTATAGTATAAAGCTTATCCTCTCGGTGTTTGGCGACTCCGTATTTGCCTTATTTTTCAACAAGATCTCCTTTCAGTTCAAGCTGGCCAGGAAGATCTTCACTCGGTCCCGCCGAGCTCAAGGTGAAATTGATCCACTCTTTGAGTTACTGCAACAGCACAATTTCAGTCTTTCTCCCAACAGCATTGTCTCTAATCGAACCAGAAGTTCTTCACCTGTTCGGAGAAACCGGATCCCTGTGGAAGGGGAAGCATCTGCAACTTGTCGTGTGCTACTCTTGTCTAATACTCGGATCCCTATACGCACTCTTTTCAGAAGGATGGTGGTTCAACCTGTGCCTTGGGGTGCAGTTATTGGTCCTCTTTCTTTGACTCCTCCATTGAATGAGTTACCACGTGGATCGCGTAAAAACATTCCTAAGTTCAACGGGGATGGGAAGCAGCATCCTGACGAGCACATAGCATCTTTCTTTGTTGCATGCGGTGTTCTCGGAGTAGCCCACGAAGATGTCTCCGTCCGACTCTTCGTTGAAACGTTGCAGGGTGTAGCAGCCGAATGGTTTTATCACCTCCCAAATGCATGCATCCCAAACTGGGCTACCATGCGGACTAAGTTCGAAGCACGTTTCAAACCAGCCGAAGATTCCCATGCATTGTTAGCTCAGCTCACGCATATGAAGAAGGAATCGCATGAACCTATGCGGGAATTCGTGGCAAAGTTCAACAAGCTGATCCGGAAGATTCCAGAAATAGCTGTACCTACTCTGGAAAACCAAAAATGCTTCTTCATCAATGCTCAACCTCCTGATATAAGCTTTTTATTAAGAAGGTCGGTTATCCCAGATTCATTTGCTCGGTCAACGCTTTCAAATAGAGGATGATCTTATCTTGGCCGGAAGGATCAAGAAAGACATACCCAAACTCAAAAATCAAGGTTCTTCTCAAGGTAACACAGATCCTATGTTTCAAAAAATGGCTAATGATTTGATTGCTTTAAAGAAGCAAATGTCCCAGCAGGTGAGCAATGTTCCGTATCGGGATATACCTAGGTGGAATTTCAATAATAACAATGGTGCACCTGTCAGAGATAGGCCACGGTTAACTCCTGCTCAACCGAGACTAGCAATTGAAGCTCCTCCCGTCAATGCAGCAGTGGAAATACTTGATGAAGAAGATGAACCAGAAGAACAAGAATCCCATGAGGCTTTCGAAGCTTCAGGATATGCTGATGAGTCTTATGATGAATCAGCTGGCGACTCCAGCATTGGGTATTTGGAATACGATGAAGATGAATGTGTGCCAGATGGTCAATCATTTGCTGTCTTCACTCGATCCCAATCTCAGAATCCCAGAAAACCTCTTGAAAACACTAAGGAGAAGAATAAGGATCCTCCCATATCTATAGTTAAGAGGGGTACCCCTATTTCGGCGCAAACTGAAAGAGAGGTTACCAAAAAGGTAGCTGCTCCTTATTCTCCTTCTCCTAAGATCAGTGCCTCGGCACAAGCTCATGTAATTAGATCTGAGCCTACCATCATTCCTTCTTATACTGCTTTTGACATTATTGATCATGCAAAGAGAACCAAAATTCAAATGTCAGAGGCAGAATACCTTTCATCGAATCTGAGCAGCAGTTTGAAAAGCTGGCCAAGTTCATCAGGAGTAAAGCGGCCATTCCATCACCTTCAAAAGGTCTCCTTCCAAATCCTGTTCAACTTCCACCACAGAATAATCTGACCTCTGCTTCTTCCTCAGGAAAGATTGAACCATTTTATTTGTCTCTACTTATAAATGGGTTTAAACTCAGCAATTGCATCATCGACTCAGGGGCCTCTGATAATGTTATGCCCGCAAAAGTGGCCCATGCCCTTGGACTTACTTTGACTAAGTCATATGGACGGTGCTATTCCATGGAAACTAAACAAGTCCCTTTGATAGGTCAAATCAAAGATGCACAGTTTGCATTTGTTGCCTTCCCTGAGAAGAGAGTGAAAATGACTATTCTGGTTGCTGACATTCCTGCAGCTTACGGTATCCTCTTGGGTAGAGGATTTTGTAAAGACGTCGGAGGAGAGATTGACATGGATTGGACCAAAGCTAAGATCCCGGTCAATGGGGTTCATCAGGTTCTTCATCCTGAACCACAGGCAAGGTATTTGGTGACCAAATCAGATGATCCAAAAGCTCAGATTCTTTTCGAAGATGCTAGCTTTGGAAATTACTTCATGACTTCAGAGATACCCATCGTAGATGTTGAAGAAGAAGATCCCAATGCTATTTGGACACTCGAATTTGATGGTAGCTGCTCAGCCTCTGGATCAGGGGCTGGTGTTGTCCTTATATCTCCTAGCTCCGAGATTTTCCCATCAGCTTACAAGTTGCAATTTGATAATACTAATAACACGGCCGAATATGAAGCCTTGTTATTAGGATTAGAATTGGCCAGACAGAAGGGAATCTGAAATCTCAAGGTTCAGGGAGATGCAGAACTGATTGTCAATCAGGTCAGGGGTATATATCAGGTGAAAAATGATCGGTTGAAACATTACCGAAATAAAGTTTGGGATAGTATAGAATGCTTTGATGCATTTTCTATTAAGGCAGTTTTAAGAGATTATAATGACAAGGCTGATTCTTTGGCCGTATCTGCATCTCTTCTTCTTCCTCATCCTCAGTTCAAGCAAGATACATACTCTATTGAGATTGTATATCGCCCCAGTATCCCAGATAATGCAACTCATTGGCAAGTGTTCAATGATGATCGACAGGTGTTGGCTTTTCTAGAAAAGGCTGACAATTTCAGTGAGTTATATTTTGAAGGTTCAGAATCAGCCTTCCGTGAAACTATTTCAGATCCATATCAGGAGGTTGATGGAGAATATATCCAGCTGAAAGGCAACAAGATACCCAAAGGTTTGGTTTCTTTGGAGGGCTTGTTTGATAAGCATGATCGTTTTATCCAAAATAAAAGGCAAGTCGAAGGAGCTTCTTCCTCTGAAGTAGATCAAATCAATCTAGGTTCGTTTGATCAACCTCGGATGGTGAATGTTGGGAAATGTTGTTCTCCCGAAGAGAAGGTGAGATTCACTTCACTTTTGAAGAAATACATCGATGTGATGGCCTGGTCTTATGCGGATTTGAAATCCTTCAAGCCCAAAGATGTACAGCACAGTATCCCTTTGAAACCTGATGTGAAGCCGTACAGACAAAAGCAAAGGCATTACAATCCCAAGATCTCAGGAACTATCCTGGCAGAGATTCAGAAGATGTTAGATGCCAGAATTATTTTCCCAATCCATCACTCCACTTGGATTGCAAACATTGTTCCTGTCAGGAAGAAGAATGGCGAGATCCGGATTTGTGTTGACTTCCGGAACTTGAATCAGTCCTCGCTCAAGGATAACTATCCCTTGCCTATCATGGACCAGGTATTACAAACTGTTACTGGATCAGAAATGTTATCCATGCTCGACGGATTCTCAGGGTATAATCAAGTCGAGGTAACCACAGAGGATCAACACAAGACGGCCTTCACGACCCCATGGGGTACCTTTGCTTACAGAAGGATGCCTTTCGGCTTGATCAACGCCGGAGCCACTTTTCAGAGAGCTATGGACTTGGCATTCAGAGATCTAATGGGCAAGGTCATAGTTGTGTATTTGGATGACTTGACCGTTTTCTCTAAAAAACGGAGTGATCATTATGGTCATTTAGAACAAGTACTTTTGAGATGCAGGCGTCATGGGATTTCACTGAATCCCAAGAAGTCCATGTTCGGGGTGACCGAAGGAAAGCTGCTGGGTCATATTGTGACTAAAGAAGGAACTAAAATTGACCCAGAGAGGGTAAAGGCCATTCAGAGTCTTACCTTACCCACAAGTAAAACCGGAGTTCATTCTTTCTTCGGAAAAGTTAATTTCTTGAGAAGATTTGTACCTGATTTCGCTGACAAAACCAAGGATATCCTTGGAATGATGAAAGGAAAAGTCCCATTCAGATGGAGTGCAGAAGGGAAGCTTTCATTTGAAGAAATCAAAAGGGCAGTTGCTTCCGCTCCTATCTTAGTATGTCCAGACTTCAAGAAAGATTTCATCATGTATAGCTATGCTTCTGCTCACACAGTGTCAGCCATCCTGATGCAGGAAAATGGGGAAGGCATTGAAGCTCCCATCGCATTCATGAGCTGTCCGTTGAAGGAGCATGAATTGAAGATGTCGCAGATTGAAAAACATGCTTATGCGGTGGTGCGAGCGGTGAAGCATTTCAGGTACTATGTGCTGAATTCCCATACTCGCGTTCTCGTTCCTGATACTGCTGTTAAATCCATTCTGACTCAACAAGAGCTGGGAAGTCAACGAGGTACCTGGATAGCTAAAGTTCAGGAGTATGATTTAGACATCAGGCCTACCAAGTTGGTACGAGGAAGGGGCCTGTGCCAATTAATTGTAGAAAATCATGCCGAAGCAGAGTATGAAAAGACTCAAGACACCTCTTCAGAGCTGCCCATGGTGCTTTTTGTAAGTACGACCGATGAATGGTACACGGACATTGCTTTCTTCCTAACTTATGGTGAATGCCCTCCGCATTTAAATCAAAAGGAGAAGAGGACCGTCAAGCTGAGATCTGCAAAATACCTTTTGTGGAATAATGCAATATACAAGAGAGGTATAGATGGTGTTTTCCTGCGTTGTGTTGATAAATCACAACAGGAAAAGTTATTGGAGTCCTTTCATAGTCTAGCTTGCGGAGGACATTTTTCATCCTCTGTGACAGCTTATAAGATCCTACGGGCCAGGTACTATTGGCCTACTCTCTTCCGGGATTCAGTAGAATGGGTGTCCAAGTGTGAGGCTTGTCAACATTTCGTTGGTCGCCCCAAGCTAGCAGCTCTTCCTCTGAAGCCTGTGGTGATTGAAGAACCTTTTCGCCAATGGGGGATTGATTTCATCGGAACATTGAATCCTGCTTCCAGTGCTGGACATAGTTATGTGTTGACTGCTACAGACTACTTTACCAAGTGGGTAGAAGCCGCACCAATCAAGCAAGCAACTTCTGAAGCTGTTTGCAAGTTCCTTAAGGAAAATATAATTGTCAGATTCGGTGTACCTCATAAGATTGTAGCGGATAATGCTTCTAATTTCTCATCACATGAGTTAACTGAGTTTTGCTATGGATTCGGCATCACTCTGGCTCACTCATCTGATTATTATCCCCAGGGTAATGGGCAAGCTGAATCCAGCAACAAGAACCTGGTTACCATAATCAGGAAACTAGTGGATGAAAATCAGAGGACATGGCACAAAGCATTGTATGATGCGTTGTGGGCTGATCGGATCACACCGAAGCGAGCCATAGGGATGTCTCCTTTTCAATTGCTGTACGGGATTGATGCTGAAATTCCTATCTCAGTAGAATTGCCGGCCTTGCAGTTGGCAAAAGCGGTTGAAGATGCGGCTTTTCATAATGCTATCGAGAAGAGGGTTATGTATCTAGCCAGGCTAGAGGAGGAACGAATTAAGGTGATTGATCGCATTGCAGATCATCAGAGCAGAGTGAAGAAAATTTTTGACAAAAAATCAAAGCAGCGTAACTTTCAGATTGGAGATTTGGTGTTACTTTGGGATAAAAGGAGAGAACAAAAAGGAATGCATGGGAAGTTTGATTCTTTGTGGAAAGGACCTTTCAAAATTCATCAGCTGAATGGTGAAAATAGTTTCCTACTATCATATCTGGATGGAGGACTACTCCCGTTGCCTTTCAGTGGACAACATCTAAAGCTGTTCCACCATTAATGCAAGATGCTCTCTTGCATTGTACATATTTTACTTTTGTTGTGTGTTTGCTTTTGGTTTTCTTTCTTTCTCCGTTTTGTTTTGTTTTGGTTTTCTTCTTGACTCCGTAGCCCAATGGATAAGGCCCTGGTCTGCGAGACCAGAGATTCTGAGTTCTCTTCCTTTGGTTTTACAAAGGAAGTCCCCAGCTGGAGCCAGCTGTTATCTCCGTTTTGAGTTCACGATAAAATGATTAGATAACCCCTACGAAATTTTTGAAGTTGCTTTGGCATTTTGACCTCGTATTGAGAAAATCGGGTTTTCGGGTTTTATGAGCAGCTCGACATGAGTTTTAACATGCTTTATGTCGTCTGTCTTCCGAAACCCGAAATCCGCTTCGTATTGAGAAAATCGGGTTTTCGGACTCCCGGCGCATCGGAACATGCCTAATCCAAAACATGTTTTATGCCTCATGCTTTCCGATACCCGAAGTCCGCTTAGTCCTTTGTATCGGGTTTTCGGAGCTATGTAACATCTAAACACCTCATGCTTTATGCCTCATGTTTTCCGATACCCGAAACCCGAATTGCACTAAGTCCCCTCGTGTCGGGTTTTCGGACCTCTCAAACATGCTGACATGGCATTCATGCCGAGTTGTCGGTGAATTGGCACGTGCCGAGCCCAAGTGTATTAATTGCCAATTTTCTTATAAATACACGGATTTCCACGTCATTGTTACCGGACTTATTTTTAATTCATGGATTTTTCGCGCTGCTCTTCTGATTTGAAACCCGACAGCTCGCCTTGCCCGATTGAATCGCCTGTTTTCGATTTTCCATTTCTCGATTGAAGGTATTTCTTTCTCCCTTCTTTGTTCTTGGTTTTTACGGATCGATTGCACGTGGTTTCTTCTCAATTTCTCGCCGGGTTTTGAGGGTTTTCCTTCCTTCTTCTTTCTGGAGTTATTTTGAAAAGGGTTTTAGGTTCTAGGGTTTATCTCTTCTGAGACTACCACTTGGTGCTATTTCTTCCAAGTTTTATTATATGCATGGAACATGAATGACAAAAAAGGAGATTGCATGTTTTGGAATTCAATGAAAAACCCTGTTTTTCTTCTCGGGTTTTGAAGATTGTTTTGCAGTCGAAGACTGAAGTGTATTGAAAGTTTGAGGCGTCGAGGTTTCTCAAAGTTCGATCTCCACAGTGAGTGCCGGGTTTCCCAGAGTTCCCGTCATCAACGCAAGTGTCGGGTTTTCCCTGAGTTCCGACAGTATCAGACGTGCCGAGGCTTTCCCAAAGTTCGGCATTACCAAGTGTGTCGGGTTTTTCAGAAGTTCTGACATTTTCAACACATCAGACTTTCAGGATTTTCCGACATCTTCTTCGGCGTGTCGGACTCTTTTGTTCTTCCAAAGCATATTCGGTGAGATCGAAATTCGACGGTAGACAACATCTCCTGAGCTTCGAACCTTTCTCCCTTCAACGTTCTTCATGTCGGATCCTGGTCCATCTCAGGAAAAGGCCGAGAAGTCTGCGAGAATGAAATACAAGTTCAAAAGCTGGAATCTCCATCATACATTGATTGCTGCTATGATATCGAGACACCGAACTCGGGAATATAGACATGGAAGATTTACGGAATAGGTTGAGGAGTTCCTCCCAAACTCCATGGATGAAAGCTATAGCTGATAGTGGTTTTGCCTCTCGCAGCGGCTCTTCCCATATGCGCTCGGTGTCAGAATTCATTTTGGCTTGTGCATCGATTATGACTCGGCGTCTCGTTCGTGAGAGGTCAATCGGGTGAAGTAGTGGTCAAATTAGATGGAGGTTATTTTGATGATCTCCTCAAATTGCCTAATTTTGACGAGTATGGAGAGTTGGACATGAAGTCAGCTCAGAAAGCCTGGGACAATGATCAGGAGGACTGTATCAAGCATGTGAACAAGAAGTTCTTGATCAAGGCCAAGCCAGCTGTGTCCAGATTTCCAAGGACTATCCCCAGGAGTGATTTCATCCAAGAAATCAATGACATCATCACCCTGCTGAGTCGGGTCTTTGGTTTGCCCGAATCAAACGTATTTCAAGGATGGATGTATCAATTTATGATCATCATCAAGGAAAATCAGCAGGGGATTGACTGGGGTACTCTCATTAGCAATGAGATTGATTCCCAAATGACAACGGTCTTGTCAACTGGGAAATTTTATATGTCATCATATGTCACATACGCAGCAGCCGGGATGAGGAACTATCCCGGGCTGGATACTAAGGGAAGCAGAACGGTGAATCAGGTTTATCAATACTTCCCTCAATTGACAAAGAAGGGGTCAAAAGATCATTTCAGGAGGGTAAATGATGCCTTTTTCTATGAGAATATCTGCAGGATAAATCCTGAGCTGAAGAAGACAAGAGTCTCAGATGAGGCTTGGGCAGAAGTTTCTAAATGGGGATGTATCTTCGTACAATTCAAGAAGTTTACATACCTTCGGGTGGTCATGTACTCGGGAGATCCTTTTCGACTGCCCGATATCCAGGGGATAGATTGATATTAATGGAGTTGGTTAGGCAGCTGTTGGATTTTCATAAATTCCAACAAAGCAAACATAAGGCTGCTGTATCCTTCCCGATTTCTATTGGGAGATACACTTGCTCGATGGTAGTAAAGGCCAAAAATGTTGTCCATGAACTTCAAGACAAATTAAAGAAGCATATGAAGCCTCGAGATGGTTTTGATATCCGAGGAGTGCTCAGGGCATATGGAACCCAGCATTTGCACAGGCCAAATATAGAGGATATTTGGGTGGATCTGCGTAATGAGGTTGCTATTCGCAGAAAGGATCATAGCAGATTAACTATTGCTGAGATTCAAACACTGGAGCTTGCTGATTTACCAGAGGGTACAGGTGACAATGAAAGTGTTTTGGATCTTTCCTATGATGGACTAAAGGAGGATCAATATGTTTTCCCACCTATTGATTGGTCAGCCAGCGAAAAAGCCTCTATTACAGATAGGTCGGCTCTAATTCTTGCTCGCACCAAAGCATGGCTCTCCTCTTGGGGAATGAATTTTAAAGATGATAAGTTTTCAAAGTTGGCTGTTTTAGAGGCGGGGCCCTCAAAAAGGAAAGGGCAGAGAAAGTCTTCTAAGGCGCCTATAAAGGTCAAGATTGTCAAAAAGAGGAAAGAAAGAGAAATCTCTTCAATTGTCTCTCCTGTAGAAACGGTGAATGTGCCAGAATCACCAACACCACCAGAAATAGGAGAAATTAATTTGGAAGAAGGAGGAAGCCAGCTTCTGTCTTCACCATTTGCTGATTGCTCAACTGGAGAGACCTTATCTCTTGCATTCAAGGCTTTGGAGTCTGAGTCTACACCTCCTCCCTCACAGCCACTTCTACCTCCTCATTCTCCATCTACTTCTGCAACCATGGCCAGTATTTTCTCTGGGCTTTCACCCCTCTCCGCTGGAACCCAAGTGATCATCAGCACGCCTCCTCCTGTGCCTCTTTTTATTGGATCTACTACCACATTGGTAACTATTCCTCCTCAATAGTAGAATCTTCTCCTCTTGAGAGTAGAATACCAGTTGCTACAACATGTGTAACTTCCTCTGATACGCCGCAATGGCTACTCGAGCAAACTCCGAGGAAGAGGAAGGTGATTGTGCCCATACCAGCTTTTGATTTCAGCTCACTCAAGGCTCCTACTGCAAAGTCGGCCAAGAAGCCCAAAACAGTTTCAAGGGTTTTGGTGGATGCTTCAGGAGATAAGTTCGCAGAGATTGCCACTCCCTCAGCTGACAAAACTAGAGATGATATAACAGTTGCTGATTATCAGGTAACTAGGGTGGCTCTAGGGAAAGTGACAGCAGAAGGGGTGCAACAAGATGCACGGGATTCCATAAACGTGTTGTGCCAAAAGTTGAAAGAAACAAAGGACAGCAGAGACGAGCTTAAGGAGAAAGTGGAGCAGTTGACAGAGGTTTTGCTTAAATTCTCAAAACCCCTTGAATCCATACCACCTTCTTCTGTTCCTGTCGGATTCGATTTCTCATCGGTACCTACAATTGAGAAGATTGCTAAACAAGGAAGGGTGGTCGATGAATGGGTCCAAAGGTTGCTCCAACAGGGGAAGGAAGTAATACAAGGCGTTGTGAAAGTTCATCAATCTGTGGGAGACATTCAGAAAGATGGAGAAAAGATGGATGAGGAGATTTCTCAAGAAATTGGACAGCTTGATTTGACTTATGAAGCTCTCCAAGTGTTAAAGCAAATACCAACACATCTCTTGGTTGAAGAAGGTATTCTCCCTCATACGGATAAGCATTTCCAGCTGACCAAGGCCATCAGATTCAGGGTGAAGATTCTCAACGAAGCCTGCGCTAAGTTGAGAGAATCAAGGGATAAACTGATTGATGGGAAAAGTGATTTAGAAGAAGAGTTGCTGAAGATTTGTTCAAAGGTGTCAGTAGGAAATTCAGGTATACTATCAGCGGATGATCTCTTCAAACAATTCCAAGAGTCTGTTCAGCATGAATCAATGCTCGGATTTGACCTTGAAAAGATGGACCGGTTGGTAAAGATTGAGCATTCTTTGGAGGCCTTAAGAAAACTCAGCAAAGGATTGAAAAAGCTTCCCGGCACTGCCAGCGATGTTCATGAAACCTGTGAAATTTGGAATGATCATTCCACTGCACCTGATGAGAATGAAATGCAAGGCATAATTCGAAAGTTCCAGGAATTTCAGAGCAAACAGTCTCAGCAGGAGGAAGAAAAAGAGGAAGGAGCAAAAGATGATGATTCAGATTAAGTCCCAGCGTTTCATGTCATTTCAATCTTGAAATCGACATGTCTTTTTCATTTCTGTTTCGTCACATTTTTGAATCATGTTTTGACTTGATCTCCTGCGTGAGAATCATGCAAAACAGAACTCTTGTTGAAGCGCTAATTTTTAGGATCTGCCCTATTTTATCTCTACTTCTTTTGTTATAAATAAGGGATGTTGTGCATTCCAAAAGGGTCGAGATTTTTTGGAATATTTAGGGGCTATTGGAAAGAAGAAAAACTTTGTGTTTTCATTCAATCATTTTGAAGAATAGGAATTGATATCGTTTTACAGACTTTGTGTTGTGGAATATATCTTACTTAAGACAGTGTTCTTATGTTCATGATCTTAAGCTATTCTTTGCATAGCATCTTAGTGTTTCTGATTATTTCGGACATTATATTTGTGATCTAAAACTCGTATGATTATTTCGTGCTCTGTGTTTACTCGAAAGAAAATACGTTTCTCCCATTTCCTTTCTATTGCCGCTTCTTTCATTGTGTGCAGTTTCGACCCTAGTTCATTTACGAAAGAAATACCCTTGAATTTATGAATGTGGATTTCGGGATTTCATTCCAACCCCCAATGGTTATATTAGTGTGAATCTTTGTATATATTGTTTACCGTGTTTTAGATTAGAAATAAATGGGCAGCCTCACCTATCTTTGAGGAGGGATTTAATACCATGTATACGTGGTTGAACCTCATATTTTGGTTTGACAAAATATCCAACCCAACAATGTTGATATGGGGAATTCTTTCTCCGAGAGCTCATCTATATAATTCTACTTCCCGAGAAGAAATGGCCCCCATTTATTTTAGGATTGACCTCTAATGTACATCAGAATTTTTATTTGTTGAAGTGATTTTCTTCCACTTGAGTGAGGTTGTCCACCCAAAACTCATGTTTACTATTTTAAGATACCTATGTGTAGGAATGTCAATGAACCAACATGTAGAAATGTTGGTTTCACTTCCCAAAAATACCACAAGGATGGAGATTCCAAAAATGAGCATGATTACAACTTTTTACACCAAAATGACTACAAATGATGTGATGAATCAAATACCTTTCATACACATGAATAGAAGGTTCACACTAATGTTGAGTAGTGTTAATTAGATGTATAATTTCTTTAATTAATGTTGGACCCATGGTGAGCTCAAATGATTTCAGTGTACCGAGACCAAAATTCTTGGGTCTCTTTTATGCTTTAAGAGGTTCTTGAATTCCTTTACCATATTTTCCAAGGCCATGTTTATTAAAAAGATTGAAAATAATATCTTTCGTTTGTTTTCCAAAACTACCAATCCCATATGGAGGATTATTAGAATGAGAAGAACAAGAAAAACATACCACGATCTCGCTTTTTTTTTTTTCTACGCATCTAGAACACTTTTATATTTTCCTTTCATTTCTTCAAATTCCACTTGTAGGATGGATATGTCTTCTTGAATTTCCTTGAAAAACATTTCTTTTCTCCGAGATTATTTTTCAAATCATGTATAACTTTATGCACCTTGTCTCTATTTAGAGTGATCCTTACACAATGTGGCTTCAAAATTGGGAAATATGTTTTTGCGTATTAACCATACGTTCCATAATCATGCTTAGATTGGTTTGCAACCATTGTTTCTCCTCCCAATAAAATTTATTTTCTACAAGCATTTATTCTTGCTCATTTTATGGTGCTAGAAGTGGACTCACATATTTAATGATGCCTTCTCATTTTTTCGATTATATTTTCCCATCATTTTCAAAACCGGCTTGATTTTGAAAAAAAAAAATCTTACTCTACTACCATTGATCTGAATTGTTTTGGAATTCGATGAACAACACAATAATGGTGGTATTTAATGTGTTATAAATATACATTCATAATAAAATAGATGTAATTGTATAATCAATGCACTATATTGCAAACATAAAATGGTAATAGTCAAACTAAAATAACATTATTAAATATTTATACAAGCTGGGAAAAATATATAAGAGATATGTATGCGAGTAATATCTTTTCAATCAAGAATGAAGATATATCCAAATGGGAAAACACTATATGAGATATGTACACCTTAAAACATACAAACATGCAACCTTTAAATTATGCCTATAAAAAAATCAACTTGCAAACTTGTGTATTCATTTAAAATCATGTTATTTATAGTGAAACAATGTGGAAGATGAAAGTTTATAGGAATAGTAAATGAAGGTTTTACAATAGAAGGCAAAAGGTCATCAAATGAATGGTTCCAAATGGAAGATAAAGGTCATAAAATTAAAAGGTTCCAAATGGAATCGAAAGGCCATCCTTCTTGGAGATGACATTCATTCATCTTTGAAATTTTGAAGATAATAATATTCTATTTTTTAAGTTCTCCTTTTAGGTCATATCTCCTATTCGTTGACCCAATTAAGGAACAATGGGATCCATTGGAAAGATAACAAAGTGAAATTGAAAATAGAATATATGAAAATATACTATCATATAAATATACTTGTCTAAATATGATAAATTATGTAAACTCCTTAAAATTTAAAATATCAAAAGTTATAAAATCTACTCAAAATATATTTCAATACTTTCTACAAATATAATTTTAATAAATCCTTCTTTGAATGTTGATACAAATCATTCATGCTTTAAGATATCATCTAGATCAATACGTTAAGAAATTAGGGAATGATATTTAATCACAATGGGATGAGGGTTTGAGTGGAATAATTTCCAAAGTGTCATGAGGCTATTCATGTGTGGGTCTCCATCAAGTACAATAAACATTTTCATGTCCATGAGTTGGTATCCAATTTGACTAATGACAAGATAATTATTTATAAATCACTTTTACAAATTAATTTGTAAAGTAATTATCTTACACTTTTAAATCAATTGCTAGTATAACACCCATTGATTACAAATAATCATGCTTAATTTCAACATATAATGTCTAATTTAAATAGATAAGTCATTTTAACTATACAAAAATCAATAAGAAAAAAAGGAAAAATAAAACACATTTTTTTATCTTGTTCCTTATTTTCTTCCCTCCTTTTATATCCCCACCAACTAATTATATTTGTTTCTATCCCATTCATATCAACATGTCCATTGAAACTTTAGGTGCAATTGATATCAATGTAAGTTTCTCATCATTGAAATCAAAATTAAATTTTGGTACTTGATGGGAAATCTTGCCAAGGTTATCCTCATATATGTACATTAGCATCAAATTTCAAGTGATAGTTTCAATCAATTTTTATAACTTTTTAAATTAGGAGAAAAGTAAATTGTTGGATGAAGATTGAAAACTATTGGATTTTTTTGTTATAAATAGAATGGTGCATGTTCGGTTAAGGGTGTTGATGTGATAAGTCCTTCATATACCTAGTTATTGTATGAAGTTGTTATTCTCTTAGGTTTTATAGTGTCGCTACTATGTTATAAATTGTATTTAAAATTTTGTAATAGTATTCTATAAAAAAATTTAGGTTACATTCATTCTTAGATAAACATCATTGTTTTTATATCAATTTGAAAGAGACAATTAAAATTTTAGTTAATTTTGTCTTTATATTTATATATATATATATATATATATATATATCTTCAAATATTACATTTAATTCACCAAATAAATATAAGTAGTTTAAAAGAGCCAATACAATATCCAATCAATTTATGTTTATGTGGTATTTTTTCTAGAGATCACTGATGAAATTATTCCTAAAATCTATGATTTTCCAAGATATTATAGAAAAATTTAGGTTTTCATTATTAAAATTATCCTTTCTCAAAAATTCAATGACATAATTTTTGGTAGTGTTGTGACACTTACAAAGTATGAGGTGGGTTTAATGCACACCTCCAATTCTATGTTTATTAGTTGTGTTTAATACTATAAATAGTTTATTGTGCATTTTTATAAACACATCATTGTTTTTGAGAAAGGATTTAAACATCTAGTGAGGAAAAAGTTTAGAGATACGTTGTGAGGAGGAATATAGTTAGAATATTTGTGTTACTTTGGGGTGGGACTATATAGGGCTTAATCACTTGGTTTAAGACTAGGGTCTTGAATTTTGTAAGATTGTGGTTTTTGGGTGTTATAATAAGCTATATTTGACACTTTGTGAAGTTGTGTTTAATCTCTCTTGTTTATAAATAAAGATTATTTTTTTTTGAAAAATTTCTCTCTATAAACATTTTGTTTCCTAAGACTAAATGATCTAAGAAAACTCTTCATGAGGCATGTAATAGTGACTACATCATTATCTACACACAAGGCTTCATAGAACCCTAGTTTGATATCATTGTGGACCATGGAAACGTAATAATTCTAAGAAATAATATAGTTTTAAGATTTCTTATGTCTTCATATGTATGCTTTTAGTATATTTTTTCTAAGTTAATAATATTTAATCTAGGGTAATGATTTTTCATGTGGTTAGTAAGGGCCTTTTCGATACTTTTATGTCTAAACATCATGCATGTTTTATAATTGACTATAAAAAAATATTTTTGACAAAAAATTGTTAAAAAATCATGCAATGCAATAGTAAGAAGTTGAAATATCAAGCTACATGTCAAGTTTTCAAATTTTTATAAGTTACCTAAATGTAGGACCTCCGATTAGTCCACCAATTAAATACTACAAAAAATTTACTAGAGATGTATAGATGAATTTACTAAATTTTTAGATGAAATAGTGGTTATATTACTAAAATTAAAATAGTATAACTATTCAAAAAAAAGATGGTAGTATGGTAGCATGCCAAGAATTTCAAAGAAACTCGAGGCTGGGGAAACAAAATGAAATGAGCCCAAAGACTACATGATAAAAAAATCACATCATAATATAATAACATATGAAATTAGGAACCAACCATGAAGAGAGAGGATGGTGGAGTATATATATCATCATGCTTCGTTCACTTTCCATCTAGAAGGTCTTGCCCATTAGGAATGGTCTCTTAGCTAGTGGAAATGGTGTTAATGCCTTCGTTATTTTCTTCAAAATATTTATCTTGGACCCTACATAATGAGATCTCAAAGGTTAGAAAAGGGTACTTCCCACCCACAATAGGTGTAACCAATTCATAATGATGTGTTGTTGAGCCTCATCCCCCATGCTAAGTCTATGGTGGAAATCAATGAGCCCCATCCGCACAACTAAAGAAGATGCATCGTTATTCCCTACCCCTTGAGGAATGACTCAAATTGACATGGGGTGGAGAAGCCTGAACAATAATGCAAGGGATGTTGTTCAAGTGCTCCAATAGTGTTTATAGGTGAGCCACCTCCAATTCCTCCTTTCATGCATGCACTTGTATCTACAAATAAATATAAGACACAATAACTGAATTTTTAAAATCCAAAAGATTGTAATATACATCAAAATGAAAAAAAAATAGTTGATTTTATTTCTTTCCAAATGAAGAAAAATATTTATATTTTAAAATCATGCAAAATTTGGGTGAAGGACATGTGAGTTCCCAACCAATCCCCAGCAATATATTCTATTAGAGAAAATATTTAGGTTGAAAAGGATGAAAAGCCTTATGAATCCAATGCCAAATGGTTTGAGCTTAGCTTATAAAAATTTAAATGATAGTTGTGGGACATTTATTTGTACATTGAGTGGGTGGTCACATTTGCATGATATAACTTAAAACCTAATAACATGCTTCAAGCTTAGTATCATTGGGGTTGTCTCACTTAGTCTCGATTATTGCTCTAGGTGGCCCAATTCGCAAGGAAGTTCAACTCCCAACTTATATTTCGGGGGTGGTGTGTGGTCCATTACTCCCTACCCAAATACTATTGGGAGATTTTTTTGTGTTAGAGTTTTACAACTCTAAGTTGGTGGGTTAAACCTTGATTCCTCTAGTTTAACAAATAAATATTAAAATTTAAGGCTTTATACCTAAAGCAAAACCATATTAGGAATTGATAAATTTTAATATTTTACGAATAAATCTACAAGTAATAATATTTACATAAAAAGTGGTATACATGATTTCTTGATATAGATCATTAAAGAAGTCCCAAATAGTGTTGGGGCTAGCACACCGGTTGTACAAATATATAAATCAGATCTAAGCATACCAACAATGAATATGGAAATAACGTAAGATATAATGCACAATATTTAATGTGGTTCACCCAATGTGGGCTACGTCCACTAAGAAATAGCCAATCTATTATCATAGAGGAAATATAATGAAGATTTTCAATCTTCCACACCTTCTTGGATGTTGCGTACTTTGTTGTCCACAAGTTTCTGCTCTTCTCTACTAAGGAAACTTCTTTAGAATTCTTGTCAATATTAATGATTTCACACTTTTCTAACCCTAGCTTTATGCTTATATAAGCATCTACAAACTTAGGGCACTTTAGCTATGAAATTACAACCATTAGATTCACTTTATAACTAAAGATAGATCTAATTCCCATGACTTAAATAAAGTAGTCACACACAGGAAACCGATGTCGGTTAGCCTTAACCGATGTTGGTTCCTCCTTTCCTAACCGATACTAGTCCCTGGGTGATAAAGGTTGGTTCGTGCCAACCTGATGCATGTTATTGTTTATTCCAGAAAGTCTGTAAAAGCATGCTAGTGAAGTAATTAACCTCCACAACTCAACAAACCCCCACTTGGAGAAAAAGTGTTACATTGTACCGTATAACCGTTCCTTTTTTTCCTTAACTTGGCATGTTTCTCCCTCTTAAAGTTTCAAACTTGAAGAACAATGGAAGTGGAGTGTAGATCCAACTTCTCCTTTACTAATGGATTGGTTAGCATATTTGCATGGTTCTCCTTTGTATGCATTTTCTCTAATTTCATCTTCTAATCCTCCAACAACTGTCGTATGAAGTGATACCTTAATCGAATATGTTTTTTTCTTGAATGAAACACTTCGAGTTATTTTCCGGATATATTACACTTTGAATATCATTATACAATCTACAATCCTCTTGCTCTTTTCCCAACTCTTCCATGAATTTTCTCATCCATATCATCTCCTTGTTAGCTTCTCGTAGCTGCAAAATACTAGACCTTTATAGTAGACAAGGCCACAATCTTAACGCAATCTCAAAATCCAACTAATTGTCGCCCCACGTATTGTGAAAACATATCCGGTGGTTCTCCTTCTACCATCAAAATATCTAGCCATGTCTCGAATCAGCATAGCCACATAAAGAAATATATGACCCTCCATAACACAACTACTTTTGGATGTCCCTCTCAAATACTTGAGAATCCATTGAATTATTTTCCAATGTTCTTTACCTAGATTGGCATAAATCTACTCACAACTCCCATTGCCTGTGCAATGTCTGGTCTAGTACAAAACATAGCATACATCAAGCTCCCAACTCCTAAAGCATATGGAACTTCTGCCATGTACTCGGCCTCCTCATGTGATGTAGGACACTCGATATTTTTAATATCAAGTGCCTAACCATAGGTGTACTTATAGGTTTTTAATGTTTCAAATTAAACCTTTCCAACACCTTATTGATATAATACCCTTGAGACAAATATAACTTCTTATTCTTCCGTATCTTTTAATTTTCATTCCAAGAATTCTCTTTGCAAATCCTAAATCCTTCATTGCAAATGTGTGAGATAAATTTTATTTCATCTCACCAATGTCCCGCATACTAGATTCTCGTAATAAGCATATCATCCACATACAATAACAAAATAATATAGCTCCCATTTTCAAGCATTTTGAAATAAACACAATGGTCAGATTCACATCTCAAATACCACACTCATACATGAAACTATCAAACATCATGTACCTTTTCCTTGGGGATTTCTTGAGCCCATATAAGCTTTTATTTAACTTGCATACAAGTTTATTCTTACCCTTGACTTCATACCCAAGTGGCTACCGCATATAAATTTATTCCTCTAAATCATCATGAAGGAATCATGTCTTGACATCAAGTTTCTCTAAATGCAAATCTTCTATTGTAACTAAATTCAATACAAGTATGAATGGAATTCATCTTAACAACAAGAGAAAAGTTTTTAGAAAAGTCAATACCTACATTTTATGTAAATCCCTTTACTATGCAAGCTTTGCCTTGTACCTTTTCTATCCACCTTCTTCTTCTTTGAACCTCGTAAATCCACTTGATCTCCAATGCTCTTTTACCTACTAGAAACTTAACCAAATTATAAATTTGGTTCTATTCAAAGAGTCCATATCCTCATCCATGCCATGCTCCCACTACTTGTGAGATTTATCCTACATTGCTTCTTCAAAGATTTCTGGTTCATCACTATCAATCAATAATAAATAAGACAAGGAAGGTGAAAATATTGCAGGAGGCCTACTTACCCTTTGTGACCTTCTCACTGAAATTTGGGGTGTTAGAGCCTCTAATCTACTCATCCCGTAGATTTGTATCTACATCGATAGTGATCGACGTTGCTCACCTTCGCGCCAACACCGGTTCACCTAATTTACATTGGTCTTACTCTTCTATAACCAATGCTAGTACAAGTAACCAATGTCGGTCGTGGATCAACCAACACTAGCTAGTGTGTAAACTCGTAAGTGTCAATTTAAAATTTGAGATTTCATTTTCATCCACAAAATTTTCAATTGGTTCATCCTTAAGTACCAAAAATCGATCCATTTACATTCTCTTTTCATTCCAATCAATGTCACGACTCCTAATTATCTTAGAACCTTCTAAATCCCAAAACCGAATCCAAAATCACCATGTCCATAACTAATGAAAGTACATTGTTTGGATTTTGCATCCAACTTATTCTATTTTCTTTATCAATGCACAAAGCTTCGAGACAAATATTCAAAGAAAATAAATATCTACATGTTTACCAAGATTAAATATTCTTCTTGTATTCCACCATCAGAAAGCATTTGAAGGTCCACAATTAATTAAATAATCCACCGCATCTACTACTTCTACCCAAAAGTATAAGGGAAATCCAACTTTTATTCTCATACTTTTAACACGTTCCATGATTGTCTTGTTCATGTTCTCTACAACACTATTCTCTTGTGGTGTTTTAGGAATTATTCTTTCTCTACGTATTACATTCATTAAATAATAATCATTGAAATCCTTCCCCTGTAGTATTCACCACCATTGTCGGATCTAAGGAATTTTAAATTTTAATTGGATTCATTTTCTACAAGATGTTTCCATCTTTCAAAATTCTCAAAAACATCATATGTACATTTAATACAATAAATCCATACCTTTCTTGTAGCATCGTCAATGAAAGTAACATAGTATTGGGACCCTCCATGAGAAGCTACATGGGTTGGTCCCTACACATCTAACTATACAAGATACAATTTATTCTTATTCTTTGTTGTGCCAACTTTGAGAAATCCTAATCTCTTTTGCTTTTCAATTATACAATGCTCGCAAATATCAAGATATACATCTTTCAAATATGATAACTTACCCTTATCCTTTAAGATTTGTATTCCTATTTGACTCATATGGGTTAGCCAATGATGCCACATGCTTGCATCTGAATCTGAAGTAGATAGTACAAAAAAGGAATCAGTAATATAGGTAGAAAAATAGAAATGTTATACCTCTTGCTACTTTTAGTGAAAAATCAAAATACCCCGAAATGGCCTAAGTGTGAAATGAGGCATCGGGTGTGATCACAAAAATTAGACCATCTCTTAAGCTATGGGACTTTCAAAACTTGAGATGGACCTCCAAATAAGGCTAGTTCCTTCTTCCTAAACTAACTGCACACAACTTGCCTACTCCAAAGGTGGGGAAAACTATCTAGCCAAATCTAACCACTCCAAGGAGATAGGGAGAGAGAGATTGAAAGATATCCTACACTAAACGGTGACACACCTGAAAAAGGAGGTGAATGATCATTAATCCAAATTCCTAAAGTGGAGAGAGGTGAGAAATGGAGAGGGTGGACAAGGTGCACAACGGGCCGAGATATTTCACATGGAACAACACTTCAAAACCCATTAAACACAGCTCCCATACCTTGTAATGGACATTAGAATATGCATTGTATACCTTACTGAACAATAAGAGGTGAGAAGAGACAACAAAATAAGAAAAGGATGGACAAATGCATCACAAAACAAATTTGTATTACTCCATAAGTCTCACAAAGACATCATCAATGGGAAAGAGATAATAAAATGCCACTACCGAGACATGAGAAGAAGCTTAAACTCCATGTTCTTCCCTAGGGAAGAAGGAGAAGGGGGTGGGAGAGAAAAAAAGACCAACCTCTAAAAAAATCCCCTCTTTTACAATATACAAAAGAATGAGAGAGAAAGAGAGATGGAAAATTCAAAATTTTCTCTAACCACTCTTGGGAGAGCATTGAATCCACCCCAAAGCTCAACCACCAACCATCAATGCCCCTACAAATCCACCCACAATCTGTCAATCTTAGTTCTCTCGTGTCTATTTGCCATGTTGAAGAAGGAATAACGGCGAATCAAATCGAATCTAATCTAGTTTTTGGAGTAGTCGGATCATATATTAATGGCACGAAGACATTGTTCAATTTTTTACCCACCTAACCTTGTCAAAATTAAATATTCATATTTCCATGGCATAGGCGAGGTCGAGACCTTTATAATGGTGCCAAGTTTGTTGGATTTTGGGAAATGTATAGAAAGATATGTCCATTTGAATGTTTGAGTTAGATCTGTAAAAGAATGGCAGAAAAATAGTTTATCAGAATGGGTCCGCGGGCCCGAAATTGAAATTGTGCCTTTTGCAAAAGAATATAAAAATGCAAAAAAAAATGCCCTGCAGCCCTACAATTTACTTTTGCCAAAAAATTATCTTCGGGTCCACTTGTCCGTATTTTCCATTTGGGTGAAAATTCCTACTCGGGCCCGCCTTCCTGCATGCAATTTAGGCATGACACGTGGCTTCATGGGCGTTCACGGGGTGAGGCTTATTTTCATACTTCATTCCTTTTAGAGCCAAAAATTTCAAACTGCCTTCAACAACCCACCTCCTCGCCTTGACTTGAAGCATGGCCACGTGTAGAGATGGCACACGTTTGGGGAATGCTTTTGGATTTTTCTTTGAAGTTGCGTTGAAGAGACACGTGGCTCCTTCCCCGATATTTTCTTTGTTTCTTCATTTTTTTGCTAAGTCCTTCTGTTTGGCAGGGCCATACGTCCGACTCGGGACACGTGGAGGGTTGGTGCGAATTTGGGACCTATTTCCAGGAATCTACTTTTGAATTTGCATAGAGATGACACATGAAGGCCTCCACCATTCCTTCCATACTTCGTTAATTTCAAAGCGGTTGGCTCTGTCCCCTTTTGACTCTTTGACACATGGAAGCTCAAGTGCTAGTTTGAAACTAGCCCCTGGCTGGCCCTTTAAGTTGCGTCATTCTAGCATGTGGTACCCTCTGCGACTCTATGCCTTCTTGACTTTTCAACCTGTCGACTCTACCCCTTTTAGAAGTGGGACACATGGAAGGCTAGCACTATTTTAGGAGACCCACTTTTAGATTTACCTTTGAAGATGTGCAAGATGACACATGGTACCTTCCACTAGTTCTTTATACTTAACCGATTTGGGTCCACTATCATTTGACTTCTATTGGACCCGACCACGTGGAGGGTTGGCGCTAGTTTGAGTCTCCGCCTTGGGCTCTCTCTTTTGAAATTCTTGCCGAGCTGACATGTGGTTCTTTCCACTCATTTGGACTTTTCAATGGTTGACTTTGTCCCTTTCCGGACTGCGGCATGTGGAAGCTTCACGCTCATTTGAGTCTTCCTTTTGGGTTTAACTTTGGAGATGTGCCAATGATTCACATGGAAGCTTCCACTATCTCTTCCATACTCATCAATTTAAACACCATTCTACGAATCATTTGTGAAGCTCAAAGACTTTGAGTCTTTCCCCGTTTTCGTCCGAGAGCCTTGGACTTCTTTGAAATTGTTTACCTCCATTTGAGCCTATGGTTTTTTCCATTTCCAAGTCCTCCCGTAACCTAACTATCAAATTTGAAGTGTAGGCTCATTCAATGGAAACACCCTTAGAATCCTTCTTGTGCAGTGGTCAGTTTGATCAATTTTTTCGGGGAAAAAATTGAGATAACACTTTGGCAACTCGTGGGGACGTATGCCTACTAGATGAAGAGATCAGTTGCCTTGTTGTATCCATTGGGCACAGAGTCATGGGTGGTGGCCTAATGTTGGTATTTTCTCAAGCTTGAATCCAACATTTGCACTTGGTAACTTGGAACTCGCCCCACTATTCCGGAAATGGACCCATTGAGACTTGATTTTAGTTGCTCTATATTTTTCTATTTTAAAATTAGCAACTGTCATGATGACCATGGTCTTCGTTATAAATGTTAAAGAGCTCAGCGCGCATTAACCTAGAGGCACATCGAATCGTATAACAATGGAACTTGGAGAAACAAAAACCTCTCGCCATAACACTTAGGGAAATAAAACCTATCCTATAACAAGACAATGTATATACGTAGTTAGGAAATTAAAATCCTATGCTAATATTTACAAGGGTGGAACCTTCCTATTCAAGAACAATGTTTGAGATGGATCTTGTTGACCGGAATCAGAATTTTCTCTTCATCCAATGCAGATAATTGGAAAGCATTACTACCTTTGCATTTTGTGACCATGTAAGGGCCACTCCAAATGGCATCAAACTTGGAATGCGTTCCTAGTTTTTTCCGATCTGCATCCCATTTCAGAACTAAGTCCCCTTGAAAGGTCCTTGTTCTTGCTTTCTTATCAAAACTCCTCTTGATCAATGCTTGCTCTTTCTCCATGATCCGCATTGCATGTTCTCTTTCCTCTCCTACTTCCATCAGCTCTACATACCTGATTTCCATAGGTTCAAAATCAGCTAGTTCCAACTGTTTCATGAGCTCCAAAGTGGGAAAATCCAATGATGTAGGCAATATTGCCTCTTTTCCATGTACAAGCTTATATGGGGAGCTACCTGTAGAACTTTTGGATGTGATCCTATCAGCCTATAGAGCTGATTTGAGCTTTGTATGCCAAGTACTTTGATTTTCATCAAGAGTCTTGATAATCCTTAATAGGTTCTTTTTGTGAACTCGTTGGCCATTGCCTTGAGGGTAATAGTTTGATGAAGTGCTGAGGTATACACCATTCTTGACAGCCCATTCAGTGATCCTTATACCAAGGAATGCTAATGCATTATCTGATATAATAGTGGCAAGGACTCAAAACCTGGTTGTTATCCCTTCATAGAAATCCAAGATGTTGGATTCATTTGCTTCCTTAAGTGCCAGTGCTTCAGTCCACTTGGTGAAATACTCTATCGTTGTAAGTATCCACTTGTGGCCCTAGCTTTAATTTGGGTTGATTAGCTCAATGGATTCTAGTCCCCATTGCATGAATGGTTGATCAATGAAATGGGATGAAGGGGCAGGGTTGCTAACTTTTCCTTCCCTGTGAAGAATGCACACTTCTTACACTTCTTGATCCATGAGTAGCAATCCCTAAACACCGTAGGAAAATAATAACCAGCTTTCATGATTTTGAGAGTTGTTACTCGAGGAGAAAAGTGGCCTCCTGCTTCTCCATCATGGAACTCATGCAACACCTTCTCAATTTGGCATGTCCCAATACACCTCAATAAAACACTATTGATATCCTTCTTAAACAAGACACCACCAACAAGCACATATGGGATGGCTTGTAGTATGAAGTATATCCTTTTTTTCTTTGTTCCATTTTGGAGGGCACAAACTGTTTGGAGATAATACAACAAGACTTGAGTCCAACATGGAATAGGTGCATCATTAGCTGGCTGCTCTTGATCATTTTGTAGTAGCTAGGACAACCTCTTCTTTGTCAAGCGACTGACTCAGCTTGTTTCTTGGAAGCAAGCTTCTCACATAGACCCTTACCATGAACTAGTTTGGTCACTTTGATTTCAATATCATACTCCATTACACGAGTGATCCAACCTTCTCTCTTCTCATTCAAGTCCTTTTCAGGAGAAAATCCTTAACACTAGCATGAGACACTAGCAATTGAATCTTATTGTTTGAGACTAAGTGTCTGAACTTCTTCAAACTCCTAATGACAACAAGGACATGCTTCTCAATGAAAGAATACTTTACCTTGTAATCTTCCAAGCTCTGATTGAAGAAGGCTATGGGTTGTTTTGAACCTTCCTTGTTGGGTTGAACCAAGATAGTTGAGATTGTGTCTGACCCTCCAAAAGCATATAGCATGAAGTCCTTTAAAAATTCTAGGTTAACAAGAGTTGGGGCCTGTGATATTGTGAGCTTGATGGCCTCAAAACTCTCTTTTCCTTTTGTTTTCCATTTAAATGCAAGACTCTTCTTTAACATCATTGTTAAAGGCTTCACAAGAGTGGAAAAATCAGGCACAAACCTGCGCAAACAAAGTTTATTCTCCCCAAGAAGATTTGGAGAGACTTTGTGTTGTGGCAATGGAAGTGTTCAGATGGCTTCAACCCTTTCAGGATCAATTGTTAACCCTTCTCTTGAGACAATGTGGCCCAAAAAATTTCCCTCATGTGCCAAGAATACACACTTCTTTGGGTTTAGTGACACTCCAAACCTTCTACACCTCTGAAATACTTTCCTGAGGTGGAAGAGATGGTCTACAACATTCTTTGAGAAGACGGTGATATCATCTAGATACACTAGAACCATATTGTTGATTAAGCCTTTGAATTCCATGTCCATAGCTCGTTGAAATGTTGCTCCAACATTTGACATTCCAAATGGCATCTTCTTATAAGCATATGTACCCCATTTAGTGGTGAAGGCTATCTTGAATTGATCTTCTTCTTTCACCATTATTTGATTATAGCTTGAGTATCCATCTAGCAATGAAAACCTCTCAGAGCCAGCTACAACCTATAAGATCTATTCCATTGATGGAAGTGGATAGTGATCCTTGAGTGATGCTCTATTTAGATCATGAAAGTCCACACACAATCTGATTTCTCCATTTATTTTCCTCACAGGCACCAAGTTTGCAACCCAACTTGAGTTCTTGATAGGGAAGATGATGTTGGCCTCAATTAGCTTGTTCAACTCTTTTCTCATGAGAGGCTCAATGTGAGGGTTTACTAGCCTTTGCTTCTATCTGAAAGGCTTAGATTCTAGATCTAGCTCGATAGTATGCTGTGCTAACTTTGGGTTGAAACCTCTTAAATCTTTGTAAGTCCAGGAAAAGACATCTGAGAATTCTTGAAAAATTTGAACGAATTTAGATTTTTCTTGTTGAGTACTTACCTTGCCAATCCACAATGTTTTGCCTTCGTTATGGAAATGGGCTCGAATCTTCACCCTTTACCTCAATATTTTCCTTCTCCTTCTGGAATTGATCATTTTGGTTGAATATTGAATCCAAAGTTACAAGACCCTTTGCTAATTTATTAGTTCTTAGTGCACCACTTGGTCACCGTAACATTGTTCCAATTTGTCTTGGTTTCTAGAGGAAACCTTAGCCATTCTTGTATAAAGTTGAAAATTTGTTAGTCATTCTCAAAGACTTGCCAACTTGTTTTGTTATTTGGAGCAGCTTGCTCTTACAACCACCTTGATATGGGGTGAGACTTATCACTTTGATACTCTTTACTACGTCAAATGTTGCCCCAATTTTTTCCAATGTATCTCGTTGCTCCATTCTTCTTCCTTGGGATGGAATTGATGTTGAATGCTTTGAAATCCTTGATGAGGTCCCATACCTAGTTCTTGTAGTTCTTTAATAGATCATTCTTGGTAGCATTTTTCCTCAAACTTGATTCGCAACCAACTCACTATCACCAAATACTTGTAATTTTTTAATCCCTCTTTTTCTTGCCTAATGTAGTCCATGGATCAAGGCTTCATACTCTATTGTGTTCTCTGGACAGGAAAATTGGAAACGGAAGGCTGAGTAATATTTCATACCTTGAGGTGAAACAAGCATAGATCCTCCTCCGGCTCCTTTTCTACTTCTTGAGCCATCAAAGAATAACTGCCATACCTCATTATCATCTTTGTGGTCTGGCTTAATGATGTCAGGAAGAGGATGATTCTCCTCATGCAAACAGTAGACTCCTAGCTCAAATTCCTCCATTTCCTTATAAGGGTCAAAAGCATGCCTCTTGTTTTCCCACTCGTCGAGGGTCAAGTCTAGAATACACCCAACCTTGGTATCTGCCTCACAAGTGCTTGGGAGGTCCTCCTGATCAAAGGCTAAACAATTGGCATTGATTGGGTTGGGTACATAAGGCTCAATATGGTAATCCGCAATGGGCTCAGATCTAATCATAGCCTTAGCTCCATACCTTGTTCTAAAAATCATGTGCAACCAATCAAATGACAGATAGCCTCCAATTTTATCGATAAGTCCCTTGAAAGACACAATGCAAAATGTGGTGGCGAAGTCTACATGACTTGATACGTTTTGCAATACGGTCACATTGGGGGATGTGTGCAATGTGAGGCTCAAATCCTTGATGACTCCAACCGTTGTTATCGTTGTCCCATCTAATTGCACTACGCCCTGGAGATGACTTCATATTGAAGACCCAGTTGATCAACTATTTGTTTTGGCATTACAGAGCTACTTTCCCTTGAATCAATCATGTAATTATGTACCAATTTGTCCCCAATGATCAATGAAACATAGAATGGAGGGGTTTTAGATTCTTACCTTGTTGTCCTCTCGTGCTTTCCTTTAAGTGAGCCGTATTGGTAAGAACTTTCTCTTATTGGTTAGGGGGCTGATTTGAGGTTGACCAATTGGCCATAGCAGCCTACAACAAGTCTCTTTGTCCTAGGATAGCTAACTGAATCCCACATTGATATGTTTACATTTGTTTTCTTCATCTATTCAATGATGTTAAATGGGGATGAGCTATCTTTTTGTTGTCCCTTACTCCGGTGCATTCATTTCCTACACGGGTTGTTACAACTAGTGCACTGAGCGGTCAGGAGGTGGCTTTGGCTGGCTCTACATATTGGGAATTGCACTTTGATTTCCAATACCTTGTGGAGTAGTATAGGTTTATGGATTACCCAAGTTTGAGGATTGCCCCTTTCCAATATTCCTTTTCTTGGACTATGTATTGCTGATATACTTTGAGAAGGTGCTTGGTTAATTCCACAAAAGTCTTCATCCTACCAATTGAAAAGCATGGTCTCACTTGGAGGTGCCTCTTTCGGGTTTCTTGCTACTGATTTTCATCTTGGCTAGACTCTTAGGACACACCAATGGTTTGTACCATCAAAGCCTAGTTTAATGCACCATTAAAACACATTGATTGGTTATGGGGCTGATTGCATGGGAAACACCAATCATATTCTTGTGCCATGTTTTTTTGTGTTGGAACCAAGGCCCTTGATGTTGAAGTTGTGTTTGGATCATATGGTCGGAAATGCCTAGTAGCTTGAGGTTGTCCTTGGTTTTGATTTTTATTTACAACTTAAGTTGGTGGTTTACTTAATTGATATGGGGTCCATCCTGATACTAAGTTTGAGGTTGATATGGCCTAGAACTCTAAGCTTGTTTCCTTTTGATAGTCACTAGCTCATTCCCTAGGTTCTGCAATTGTTTCATAACCTCTTGTAGCTATTTTGAAGTGCTAGAGGATGAGGTGGAAGCTTCAACTGAACTCTAATTCCTTGGAGTAGGTATGGGAGCTAATGTGGGTGTTTGACTAGTGCTTGGAGCTCCTAGTTCTAGATATAGAGGCATAGGTGGCCTAGGTGCAAGTTTACTAGCCTGAATTAAACAATTTTCAGCTCTAATGGAAATGTTATAGGCTGCAGGTAAGGTTGTGCCTCCCATTGATTAAATCATTAAGGCAATATTAGAATTTAGAGATCTAAGAAAGTATAAGAAAGCACCTTCATCTCTGGGCCTCAAGGCCAATGGAATCCTATCCCTTGTCCTTTAAAATTTGAAGTTGAAATATTTCAACTACTCATTAGGAGTCCTCTTGTTTTTTTCAAATGCTCCAATAAGGATAGATTATCTCCCTTCTCTCCAAATTGGTTGTGAAGAGCTATGCACTGAGATGGTCCCGATTCGAATAGATCCTGCTATCGTACTATTGAACCATTGTAATGCTTTCCCCTTGAGTGAAGAGGATAATAATTTGACTACATGTCAATCTCAATTATCTCATGAATTACGCGAGACATTTGCAATGTCTTAAATGTCGTCACTAGGAGTAGTTTGGTTCTCTCTAGTGAAGTATGGAATGCTATTTAATGCTTTGCCACTTGGGAGTGGATTTTGTGCATCGAGAGTGAGTGGGCCGCTACAAGTGAAATTGACATAGGGTTTGGGTGGTTGTGCCATTATGATTGACCTAATAACTCTTGTTGATTGGATGAAAGGCCTACCAGGGGGTGTTGAAAAGATTCTATTTGGTGGAGATGGATACCTTTGAGCTCTTCTTCCCCTTCCCCCTTTTCTCGAGGACAAGCGTAGATAGACAAACAACCATTCTTCTCTAATTCTTGACCTAGTTTGGATTCTTCTCATGAATCTGCCAACCCTAGGTCAAGCTAAAACCAATGGACTCTGTCTCTTTTGGAGTTGCTAGATATGTAATCTCAGAGCTTCTTAAAAGTTGAAAAACTTGCAACAAGTGCACATCAATCTTGTTGCGATAAAAAAATGAAGACCTCTTGTCCACCGAGCATGCCAAAAATGTTATTGTAAAATCACAGACACCCCGAATGGCCCGAGTATGAAATGAGGCATCTAGTGTGATCGCACAACGTTGGACCATCTCTCAAGTTGTGGGACTTGTGAACTTGAGATGGACCTCCAGAGAAGGTTGGTTCCTTCTTTATAAACTACTAGCCACCAAATTACTCACTCCGGGCAAAAATATCTAGCCTAATCTAACCACTCCAAGGAGACAGGGAGAGAGAGAGTGAAAGAGAGCCTACACTAAACGGTGATACACTAGAAAAGGTAGTGACTCGATCATGAATCCAATTGCACGAAGTAGAGAGAGGTGAGCAACAGAGAGGGTGGACAAGGTGCACCACGGACTAGAGATATATTTCACATGGAACACCTCTTTAAAACCCATTAAACATAGCTCCTAGAACTGCATTGGACATTAGAATATGCACGGTATACCTTGCCATGATGAGAGGTGAGAAGATAAAACAAAATAAGCAAACGATGGAAAAATGCATCACAAAACAAATTTTATTGCTCCATAAGTCACACAATACATCACCAATGGGCAAGAGGAAAGAAAATTCCACTACCGAGCCATGAGAAGAGGCTTAAACTCTACTTTCTTCCCTAAGGAAGAAGGAGAAAGGGTGGGAGAGAAAAACAATGACCAACCTCTAAAAATGCTACTCTTTTACAATATACGTAAGAATGAGAGAGAAAGAGAGAGGGAAAATTCAAACTCTACTCTAACCACTCCTAGGAGAGCATTGAATCCACCCCTGAAAGCTCAACTACCAATCATCAATGCCCCCTACAAATCCTTCCACAATTTGTCAATCCTAGTTCCCATGTATTTTTAACGTGTTGAAGAAGGAATAACGGCAGATCAAATCGAATCTGATCTAGTTTTTGGAGCAATCGGATCACATATTAATGGCACAAAGACATTTTTCCATTTTTTTACCCACCTAACCTTGTCTAAATTAAAGTTTCAGATTTCTATGTCGTAGACGAGGTCGAGACCTTTCCAATGGTTCCAAGTTTGTTAGATTTCGAGCAACTGGATTGAAAGATATGTCCATTTGAATGTTTAAGTCAAATCCATACAAGAATGGTGGAAAAATAGTTTATTAGAACGGGTTTGTGGGCCTAAAATTGAAATTGTGCCTTCGCACAAGAATACAAAAATGCAAAAAAATGCCCTACTGCCCATGCAATTTACTTTTATTAAAAATCATCTTTGGGCCCGCTGGTCCACATTTTCCATTTGGGTGAAAAGTCCTCCCCGGGGCCCTCCTTCCCACATGTAATTTAGACTTGACACGTGGCTTCTCTCGGGCATCGGTGGGGGCATGGATTAATTTCATACTTCATGCCTTATAGATCCAAAAATTTCAAACTACCTCCAGCCGACCCACCTCCCCACCTTGACTTGCATAAAGCATGGCCATGTGTATAGATGGCACACGGTTGGGGACCGCTTTTTGAATTTTGGTTTTGAAGTTACACCTAAGAGACACGTGGCTCCTTCCTCCGGCTTTGTTATGTTTCTCGTGTTTTAGCTAAGTCCTTCATTTCGGCGGGGCCATACGTCGACTCTGAGACACGTAGAGAGTTGGCACGCATTTGGGACACGCTTCCCGATTCTAGTTTTTTAATTTACAGAGATGACATGTGGAGGCCTCCATCGTTCCTTCCATACTTAGTTGATTTAAGCGGCCACCATTTCCCCCTTTTTCATTGTTGGACACATGGAATTTTAGTGCTAGTTTGAAATCGCCCTGGCAGCCCTTTTAAGATGCGTCATTCTATCACTTGGCACCCTCCGTGACTACACCCCTTATTTACTTTTAAAGCTGTTGAATCTGCCCTGTTTGGACACAGGACACATGGAAGGCCAATGCTAGTTTAGGAGACCCACTTTAAGATTTACCTTCAAGAGGCGTTGAGCTAACATGTGGCACCTTCCACCGGTTCTTTATACTTAACCGATTTGGGCCCTCTCGCCATTTTATTTCATTTGGACCCTCGACAACATGGAGAGTTGGTGCTATTTTGAGTGTCTACCTTGGGCTCTTTCTTTTGAAATTGCATTGAGCTGACACATAGCTCTTTCCGCTCATTTGGAATTTTAAATGACCAATTTGTTCCTTTTTGGACTGGGACATGTGGAAGCTTCATGCTCATTTGAGTCTTCCTTTTGGGTTTAGCCCTTAGAGATGAGTGATGAGGCACGTGGAAGCTTCCGCCATCTCTTCTATACTTAGTCAATTTAAGCACCATTTTAAATCATTTGTGAAGCTCGAACACTTTTATCCTTTCCCTATTTCTCTCCCGAGAGCCTATGGCTTCTTTGACATTGTTTTCCTCCTTTTGAGCCTCTACTTTTTCCATTTCGAGTCCACCTCGTAACTCGACTATCGGATTTGAAACATAGGCCCATTCGACGGAAACACCACTTAGAATTATTTCTATGCATGGTCGGGTTTGATCAATTTTTCAGGAAAAAATTGAGATAACAACTACAATAAGAGATCCCTTAGTAACTTTCAAGAGTCGGTGTGAATGTAACCATGCCAAAAATGTTATTGTAAAATCACAAAGCACCCTCGAATGGCCTCGAGTGTGAAATGAGGCATCTAGTGTGATCGCACAACGCTGGACCATCTCTCAAGTTGTGGGACTTGTAAACCTTGAGATGGACCTCCGAGAGAAGGTCTGGTTCCTTCTTTATAAACTACCAACCACAAGCTACTCCAATGCGGGAAAACTATCTAGCCTAATCTAACCACTCCAAGGAGACAGAGAGAGAGAGAGAGTGAAAGAGATCCTACACTAAACGGTGATACACTAGAAAAGGAAGTGGACCGATCATGAATCCATTGCTCTAAAGTGGAGAGAGGTGAGCAATGGAGAGGGTGGACAAGGTGCATCACGGACTAGAGATATATTTCACATGGAACACCTCTTTAAAACCCATTAAACATAGCTCCAGAACTTGCATTGGACATTAGAATATGCACGGTATACCTTTCAAAGTGATGAGAGGCGAGAAGAGAAAACAAAATAAGCAAATGATGGAAAAATTCATCACAAAACAAATTTTATTGCTCCATAAGTCACACAATACATCACCAATGGGAAAGAGGAAAGAAAATGCCACTACCGAGCCATGAGAAGAGGCTTAAACTCTACTTTCTTCCCTAAGGAAGAAGGAGAAAGGGGGTGAGAGAAAAACAATGACCAACCTCTAAAAAATGCTACTCTTTTACAATATACAAAAGAATGAGAGAGAAAGAGAGAGGGAAAATTTAAACTCTACTCAAACCACTCCTATGAGAGCATTGAATCCACCCCTAAAAGCTCAACTACCAATCATCAATGCCCCCTACAAATCCTTCCACAATTTGTCAATCCTAGTTCCCCATGTCTTTTAACGTGTTGAAGAAGGAATAACTGGCAGATCAAATCGAATCGATCTAGTTTTGGAGCAATCAGATCACATATTAATGGCACAAATACATTGTTCCATTTTTTACCCACATAACCTTGTCTAAATTAAAGTTTCATATTTCTATGTCGTAGACGAGGTCAAGACCTTTCCAATGGTTCCAAGTTTGTTAGATTTAGCAACTTGGATCGAAAGATATGTCCATTTGAATGTTTAAGTTAGATCCATACAAGAATGGTGGAAAAATGATTTATTAGAACGGGTTTGCGGGCCTAAAATTGAAATTGTGCCTTCTGCAAAAGAATACAAAAATGTAAAAAAATGCCTTGTAGCCATGCAATTTACTTTTACTAAAAAGTCATCTTCGGGCCCATGTTGGTCCACATTTTCCATTTGGGTGAAAAGTCCTCCCAGGCCCTCGTTCCCACATGTAATTTAGGCCCGACACGTGGCTTCTCACGGGCATCGGCGGGGCATGGATTATTTTCATACTTCATGCCTTATAGATCCAAAAATTTCAAACTACCTCCCGGCGACCCGCCTCCCCCACCTGACTTGAAGCATGGCTATGTGTATAGATGGCACGCGTTTGGGGACCGCTTTTGAATTTTGGTTTTGAATTTGCACCTAAGAGACACGTGGCTCCTTCCTCGAGCTTTTTATGTTTCTCTCGTGTTTTAGCTAAGTCCTACATTTGGTGGGGCCATACGTCCGACTCCGAGACACGTAGAGAGTTGGCATGCATTTGGGACTCCGCTTCCCGATTCTAATTTTTTAATTTACGGAGATGACATGTGGAGGCTCGCATCATTCCTTCCATACTTAGTTGATTTAAGCGTCGGCCGTTGCCCCTTTTCATTCTTGGACACATGGAATTTCAAAGGCTAGTTTGAAACTTGCCCCTGGCTGGCCCTTTCTAAGATGCGTCATTCTATCACGTGGCAACCTCCTCGAATCTACCCCTTCTTTACTTTTAAACTGTCACAACTCGCCTTTTCAAACCTGGGACACATGGAAGGCCAATGCTAGTTTAGGAGACCCACTTTTAGATTTACCTTTGAAGAGGCGCTGAGCTAACATGTGGCACCTTCCACTGGTTCTTTATACTTAAACGATTTGGGCCCTCTGCCATTTGAATTCATTTGGACCCTGACAACATGGAGAGTTGGTGCTATTTTGAGTGTCTACCTTGGGCTCTTTCTTTTGAAATTGCATCGAGCTAACACATAGTTCTTTCGCTCATTTAGAATTTTCGACGGCCGAATTTGTCCCTTTTTGGACCTGGGACATGTGGAAGCTCCGTGCTCATTTGAGTCTTCCTTTTGGGTTTAGCCCTTAGAGATGAGTGATGAGGCACGTGGAAGCTTCCGCCATCTCTTCTATACTTAGTCAATTTAAGCCCATTTTGAATCATTTGTGAAGCTCGAACACTTTGATCCTTTCCCTATTTTTTCCTAAGAGCCTATGGCTTCTTTGACATTGTTTGCCTCCTTTTGAGCCTCTGGTTTTTTCCATTTCGGACTCCGCTTTATAACTCCTGACTGTCGGATTTGAAGCATAGACCCATTCGACAGGAAACACCCTTAGAATTATTTCTATAGTGGTCGGGTTTGATCAATTTTTCCAGGGAAGAAATTGAGATAACAACTATAATAAGAGATCCCTTGGTAACTTTCCAAGAGTCACCGTGAATGTAACCATGCTAAAAATGTTAGTGTAAAATCACAAAAGACCCTCGAATGGCCTCGAGTGTGAAATGAGGCATCTAGTGTGATCGCACAACGTTGGACCATCTCTCAAGTTGTGGGACTTGTGAACCTTTAGATGGACCTCCAGAGAAGGTTGGTTCCTTCTTTATAAACTACCAGCCACCAGCTACTCCAATGTAAGAAAACTATCTAGCCTAATCTAACCACTCCAAGGAGACAAAGAGAGAGAGAGAGTGAAAGAGATCCTACACTAAACGGTGATACACTAGAAAAGGAAGTGACTGATCATGAATCCAATTGCCTGAAGTGGAGAGAGGTGAGCAATGGAGAGGGTGGACAAGGTGCACCATGGACTAGAGATACATTTCACATGGAACACCTTTTTAAAACCCATTAAACATAGCTCCCAGAACATGCATTGGACATTAGAATATGCATGGTATACCTTTCAGTGATGAGAGGCGAGAAGAGAAAACAAAATAAGCAAACGATGGAAAAATGCATCACAAAACAAATTTTATTGCTCCATAAGTCACACAATACATCACCAATGGGCAAGAGGAAAGAAAATTCCACTCTGAGCCATGAGAAGAGGCTTAAACTCTACTTTCTTCCCTAAAGAAGAAGGAGAAAGGGGTGGAGAGAAAACAATGACCAACCTCTAAAAATGCTACTCTTTTACAATATATAGAAGAATGAGAGAGAAAGAGAGAGGGAAAATTCAAACTCTACTCTAACCACTCCTAGGAGAGCATTGAATCCACCCCTAAAAGCTCAACTACGAATCATCAATGCCCCTACAAATCCTTCCACAATTTATCAATCCTAGTTCCCATGTCTTTTTAACGTGTTCAAGAAGGAATAACGGCAGATCAAATCGAATCGATCTAGTTTTGGAGCAATCAGATCACATATTAACGGCACAAATACATTGTTCCATTTTTACCCACCTAACCTTGTCTAAATTAAAGTTTCAGTTTTCTATGTCGTAGACGAGGTCGAGACCTTTCCAATGGTTCCAAGTTTGTTAGATTTCGGCTTTGGATCGAAAGATATGTCCATTTGAATGTTTAAGTCGATCCATACAAGAATGGTGGAAAAACAGAGTTTATTAGAACGGGTTTGCGGGCCTAAAATTGAAATTGTGCCTTTTGCACAAGAATACAAAAATGTAAAAAAAAATGCCTTACTGACCATGCAATTTACTTTTAATAAAAAATCATCTTCGGGCCCGCTGGTCCACATTTTCCATTTGGGTGAAAAGTCCTCCCAGGGCCCTCGTTCCCACATGTAATTTAGGCCTGACACGTGGCTTCTCTGGGCATCGGTGGGGGAAAGGATTATTTTCATACTTCATGCCTTATAGATCCAAAAATTTCAAACTACCTCCAAATGACCCGCCTCCCCACCTTGACTTGAAGCATGGCCATGTGTATAGATGTCACGTGTTGGGGGACTCGCTTTTGAATTTTGGTTTGAAGTTGCAACTAAGAGACACGTGGCTCCTTCCTCGAGCTTTGTAATGTTTCTCCGTGTTTTAGCTAAGTCCTTCTATTTCACGGGGCCATACGTCTGACCCGAGACATGTAGAGAGTTGGTTCGCATTTGGGACCGTTTCCGATTCTATTTTTTTTAATTTGCACGGAGATGACATGTGGAGGCCTCCATCGTTCCTTCCATACTTAGTTGATTTAAGCGCCAGCCAGCCTCTCTTTCATTCTTGGACACATGGAATTTCGGTGCTAGTTTGAAATCGCCCTGAGGCCAGCCCTTTTAAGATGCATCATTCTATCACATGGCACCCTCTGCTGACTCTACCTCTTCTTTACTTTTAAACCGTCGAATCCGCCCCTTTTTAGACCTGGGACACATGGAAGGCCAATGCTAGTTTAGGAGACCCACTTTTAGATTTACCTTTGAAGAGGCGCTGAGCTAACATATGGCACCTTCCACAGTTCTTTATACTTAAACGATTTGGGCCCTCTGCCATTTCAATTCAGTTGGACCCTGACCACATGGAGAGTTTGCGCTATTTTGAGTGTCTACCTTGGGCTGTTTCTTTTGAAATTGCATCGAGCTAACACATAGTTCTTTCCGCTCATTTGGAATTTTTGATGGCCAAATCTGTCCCTTTTTGGACCTGGGACATGTGGAAGCTCCATGCTCATTTGAGTCTTCCTTTTGGGTTTAGCCCTTAGAGATGAGCTGATGAGGCACGTGGAAGCTTCCGCCGTCTCTTCTATACTTAGTCAATTTAAGCACAATTTTGAATCATTTGTGAAGCTCGAACACTTTGATCCTTTCCCTATTTCTCTCCTAAGAGCCTATGGCTTCTTTGAAATTACTTTCCTCCTTTTGAGCCTATGGTTTTTTCCATTTTTGAGTCCACCTATAACCCGATTGTCATATTTGAAGCATAGGCCCATTCGACGGAAACACCCCTTAGAATTATTTCTATGCAGGTCGGGTTTGATCAATTTTTCCAGGGAAAAAATTGAGATAACAACTACAATAAGAGATCCCTTGGTAACTTTCCAAGAGTCATTTGTGAATGTAACCATGCTAAAAATGTTAGTGTAAAATCACAAAGACACCCTCGAATGGCCCGAGTGTGAAATGAGGTATCTAGTGTGATCGCACAACGTTGGACCATATCTCAAGTTGTGGGACTTGTAAACCTTGAGATGGACCTCCAGAGAAGGCTGGTTCCTTCTTTATAAACTACCACCACCAGTACTCCAATGCAGGAAAACTATCTAGCCTAATCTAACCACTCCAAGGAGACAGAGAGAGAGAGAGAGTGAAAGAGATTCTACACTAAACGGTGATACACTAGAAAAGGAAGTGACTCATCATGAATCCAATCGCCTGAAGTGGAGAGAGGTGAGCAATGGAGAGGGTGGACAAGGTGCACCACGGACTAGAGATATATTTCACATGGAACACCTCTTTAAAACCCATTAAACATAGCTCCCGTAACCTCGCATTGGACATTAGAATATGCACGGTATACCTTATGTTGATGAGAGGCGAGAAGAGAAAACAAAATAAGCAAACGATGGAAAAATGCATCACAAAACAAATTTTATTGCTCCATAAGTCACACAATACATCACCAATGGGAAAGACGAAAGAAAATGCCACTACCGAGCCATGAGATGAGGCTTAAACTCTACTTTCTTCCCTAAGGAAGAAGGAGAAAGGGGTGGGAGAGAAAACAATGACCAACCTCTAAAAATGCTACTCTTTTACAATATACAAAAGAATGAGAGAGAAAGAGAGAGGGAAAATTCAAACTCTCCTCTAACCACTCCTAGGAGAGCATTGAATCCACCCCTGAAAGCTCAACCGCCAATCATCAATGCCCCTACAAATCCTTCCACAATTTGTCAATCCTAGTTCCCCATGTCTTTTTAACATGTTGAAGAAGGAATAATGGCAGATCAAATCGAATCTGATCTAATTTTTTGGAGCAATCAGATCACATATTAATGGCACAAATACATTGTTCCATTTTTTACCCACCTAACCTTGTCTAAATTAAAGTTTCAAATTTCTATGTAGTAGTATTTAGGTCGAGACCTTTCCAATGGTTCCAAGTTTGTTAGATTTCGGAACCTTGGATCGAAAGATATGTCCATTTGAATGTTTAAGTCAGATCCATACAAAAATGGTGGAAAAACAACTTTATTAGAACGGGTTTGCGGGCCTAAAATTGAAATTGTGGCTTCGCACAAGAATACAAAAATGCAAAAAAAAATGCCTGTGCAACCATGCAATTTACTTTTACTAAAAATCATCTTCGGCCCGCCACTGATCCACATTTTCCATTTGGGTGAAAAGTCCTCCCAGGCCCGCCTTCCCACATGTAATTTAGGCCTAACACGTGGCTTCTCTGGGCATCGGCAGAGGACATGGATTATTTTCATACTTCATGCCTTATAGATCCAAAATTTCAAACTACCTCCGACCCGCCTCCCACCTTAACTTGAAGCATGGCCACGTGTATAGATGGCACGCATTTGGGGACCGCTTTTGAATTTTGGTTTTGAAGTTGCACCTAAGAGACACATGGCTCCTTCCTTGAGATTTGTTATGTTTCTCTGTTTTTAGCTAAGTCCTTCAAGCCAAGTGGGCCATACGCCCGACTCGAGACACGTAGAGAGTTGGCACGCATTTGGGACCCGCTTCCCGATTCTACTTTTTTAATTTACACAGAGATGACATGTGGAGGCCTCCATCGTTCCTTCCATACTTAGTGTTTCACACGGAATGTTTCTAGCTCCTGGAATAGAGTTTCTTCTATCCTTTCATTCCTTTAGGAAACAGATAAGGGTTAGGGCTAGGAGGAATATCTATGAAGGTCGAGAGGGTGTGCGTGTACCGTAGAGAGAGATCAGATCGACTGCGAAGAACTCCTTTTTGTCTTGGAAGGACTACCTACAAGTAAGAATACAAGACCACCAGATTTTAATTAGACAATAAATGAGGGAACTACCTTGGGCCCAGGAAATATAAAACTTCCTTTCGAAGGTGGTCAGTTCCCCTGCTAATATGAATTAACACAAATGATTGTAAAATCACAATTTAATTGCCTCGTTGAAACAAGTAGAGGAAAGGCTGGTTTTTGGTTTTGAATCACAGTGACCGATGCCGGTCACTGTCACCGGTACCGGTTGCTATTAACCGATATCGGTAGGGGCAATGTTTTAGGGGCTTTTGGTGAAGGTTGGTTGTAGGGTGGTTGTGTTGTTTATAAGGCTGGTAAATGAGTGGGGTTAGGTAACGGGGTGATGAGAGGGACTCAGAGAGTACGGGGAGGGTGTTCTTGGGGTAACGTAAGGGTAGAGGAATGACAGTTAGATGTAGTGTGTTACCGGGTAGTAGATCTAGGAATAGACTTATGATGGTTGTGATTCAAAAGTTCAAGAAATGTTATTAAAAAGACATACAAGATACTACTTACTGGTTATTGATGAGGATGCAGGTCCAAGGACTGTGATGACAAAGGCAGACCTCAGGTAGGATGACCTGACAATCAAAAGATGAGATATCTTCCCTCCCGATGATCAGATGAGTGTCGCAGGGCTCCGGTTACTCAGTGGCAGCCTCGGGCTTGATGTCCTCCTCTGCAAACTCTTCTTGTTTTTTCACTTGTCTCTGCTCGGCCAAGTAAAAATCTGGATCCTTTCAATGACTTCTGATATTCCGATTCAATGAAAAATCCTCCGACCCCTTGTTTTTGGTTGGGGGCCATCATTTACAGGGAACCGATGGCGGTTATGTAACCGACGGCGGTCGAGTAGGAACCGGTATCGGTCAGGTCAAAGTGGGCTATTTTTAGTAAAATAGCCAACTTTCCCTCCTTTTCTCCCGAGGGATTAGTTGCGGGCTTGGTCAAGTCATTACGAGGTTGGTTTTAGGTGTGGGTGAGGAGTCATTTTGTCATGGGTGTGGATGTAGACCAAGTTATAGGTCTTAATTAGGTTAGTTTAGGGTTAGGACTAGGTCATGATGAGGTGGCAAAATGAGGTGGCAGGTATGGTGATGTGGATTTATTAATTATAAGGTAATTAATAAATAATTGTGTAAGGTTTAGGTGATGAGGTTAGGTTGTGAAATGAGATGCGGGGCACAAGGGGGTCGTAAGACACAAATTTGGTGTCTACATTAGCCCCTTATATGTCGTGGTAGCTTGTCTTGTAAAGTCGACTGACAATAATATGAAGTGGTTACTCCCGTTAAGGGTATAGGTAATCCCCTCAAATCTATCATAGATTGATATAGCATGAAATCGTGGATAGGGTTGATAAAGGGTAAATGGTGTTGAGATGATGGTGAGATGATGGGGTAGGTCCAAAGAAGCGGACGCACATCAAATGAAATGCGATGAAGGCAAACCAAGGTACATGATTTGAAGAGAAAACAAGCAATTCATAGGCAAAGGTCGATAGTTTATCCAAACAAGGGTGATATAATCCCTGTATCCAAGGAATAGGAAGTAGCTCCTGTGGGATATAACGGTAAGGTACAGGAACATTTAGGCATGTTCGGCAAGACCAAATGGTTGGTTTGGTTGAGATAAACGTCACGATCTAGGTCTAGGAAAAGTTGGTCGATCGATCAAGTGAAGTACCCTAATCATGCTAAAACACGAACAGTTGAGCTCGATTGAACAAAAAGCGACAGGATGGGTGGATAAAATTGTAATTTGTTGGTTTGGGGTGAGGTATTTAAGTGGTGCGGCCTTGGGTCGGGCCGATTGATTAGTGAGGGCCTTGGGTCGGGCCTGATGGGTTGAGTGCGGCCTTGGGTCAGGCCAAATGGTTGGTGGCGGCCTTGGGTTGGGCCAAATGGTTGGTTGCGGCCTTCGGTCGGGCCGGATTTGTTGGTTGGGGCCTTGGGTCGGGCCAAATGGTTGGTTGCGGCCTTGGGTTGGGCCAAATGGTTGGTTGCGGCCTTGGCTTGGGCCTGATTGGTTGGTTGGGGCCGTGGGTCGGGCCAAGTGGTTGGGTTGCGGCCTTGGGTTGGGCCGGATGGTTGGGTTGCGGCCTTGGGTCGGGCCAATGAAAAAAAAAAAGGCTAAATAGCAATGGAGGGTATAGGCGATGTGGTGAATAGGCAACGTGGTGAGAAAGGGAGATTGGTGAATAAGGGCAGAAGTTGGGTGAAGTTAGGTATTAAACCGATATCGGCTAGATATGACCGGTATCGGTTAGGTGACCGATACCGGTTCCTTAGGGCACAATATAACCGATATCGGTTATAGGTCAAAAACCTATAAAAAGAAAAATACGGCCTGTCATTGTCACATTGTCAATTTGAAAACCAATTTGAGTTGTCTGAGGTGTATTGTTGAGATTGTTGCATTTGTCGGCTGAGGTGGCACTATTTGAGTGGAGAAGTGAGTGGTTGGTAGGCCCTAGCGAGTAGGAGGCAGCAGTTGATTGGTGGAGGACCCAGCAGAGGAGAGTTAGAGCCATGGCACAGCCAGGAGGAGCAGGAGGTGCTGGACCAGCTGGACCACCACCACCTATCCCACCACGACGACGTGTAGTCGTACCGGTAGGTTCAAAACCTCTCATTATGTGAATTGAATGTTTTTAAGCTAGATTTGGGTTTTGGGTAGGAATTCAAGTTTTTGAGAAAATAATTAATAAATTGAAGTTATTTGAAAAATGGAGAGAGTAGATGGGTTAAATAGGCCAAGGCGGCAGGGTGGGAAGGGTTTTAGGGTGTTTGGGTGGGTAAATAGAGAGAAAGAGGCAAAAATAGATTTTTTGGGGGCCGCGTCGGGTTGGGTGCGGCGATGAGCTAGTGACCGATGTCGGTCACTAGGCGACCGGCATCGGTCACGAGATGTTTGACCTAGGTCCTTTGTCGGTGAACCGGCGTCGGTCATATGTCGACCGGCGTCGGTACCATTTTTTTTGTTTTTTTTTTTTTTTTTTTTTTTTTTTTTTTTATTTTTTTTGTTTTGTTTTGGTGGTTGGTTGGTTTGTTTATTGGCTTGTTTCGGTTTGGTGTTTGATGTTGTGTTGTGGTGGTTTGTTGTGCGGGTGTTTTGTTTATTGTTGGGTTTCGTGGTTTGGGGGTAAAGAGGGAATGGGTAGAGGGTGATAGGATGGGTGATGGGTGGGGGAAATGGATAGTGCGGTTAGGATAGATTAGGTGGTGGGTAGGAATGGGGAGGTGTTAAATTAGTAGGGGCATAGGTAAATGGCGAGAGTAGAGCTGAGTGATTGGTAGGGGGAGATAAGGAAAGGGGATATCGTAAATGTTTTTAGGGTAAAATAGGTGGGTGTAGGTGTGTGTTATAGAGTCGGGGTGTGGTCGGGTGGTTAAAAGGGGGTATAGAAGGTTAAAGTAGTTTTCGTTTGAAAGGGTAGGTCTAATGAAGTGGGTTATTTGTGCAGGCACGTCAGCAGCTGACTATGCGGGATAGGATGCCCCCGCTGTTGAGACGGATGTGGCCACACGTGTCCGCAGCGCAGTGGGCCATCATGCGCGAGGTGGGACTCATGAGTCCAAAGTGATATAGGGCCAGAGAGGATCACGCCTTATGGTCGCCCTCATCGAGAGATGGGATCCGGTGACAATGTGTTCCATCTCCCGACTGGAGAGATGACTATTACGCTGGAGGATGTGTATCGCATCCTTAGACTGCCGATCGATGGAGAGGCAGTATTCCAGGTAGACGCAGAGACAGCTATGGACAACATTCTACAGGTATTTGGGGATGCAGCCACGCTATTGACGTATCACAGCGCGAGCATTGCCTATGGGGACATGTATCGCGCCCACAGACATGAGACACGGCTTGTCGTGTTGATGATGATCAGGCATCACATGCTTCGCCCTCCCGGACTCAGAGGGAGGCGCTTTCCACGGGCGCTGATGGGGGTGCTACATGAGATGGTGGAGGAGCATACGTGCTATGCTTGGGCACCAGTATACCTGGTGCAGCTATACAGAGAGCTGTGGGGTTATCGCCAGATGAGGTGATTCGGGATTTGTTCCACATTTTTGTTACACTGCTAGGCATATGAGCATATCATATGTATTCGACCAGTAGGGCTGCCCCAGCAGCCAGGGCCACAGGTGATATATAGATATGGCTTTCAGAGGTGGTTGGGGGTCGTGGGCCAGCCACGAGTGGTGCTCACCGGATGGGATGTAGCTTACTACCGTCATTTACTAGAGGGCGTGACCGCATTGGATATTGTATGGAGGCCTTACAGAGGTCATCAGCCCCGTGGAGGAGCCCGATCACAGTTGCGCTGGATCCAGTATACATTCTGGATAGCAGGATGGAGGCCGGGAGAGCATGAGCGGATACCCCTGGAGAGGGTACGACGGCAGTTGGGGCTACGACAGGATGAGCCACCTCCCTTCCCTCAGTACCGGAGGGATGATGTAGAGGCCCCACTGCCTGCACCATAGCCCGTGGACCTAGATTGGGTAGCAGAGAGGCCAGCAGATGATACCGTAGATGACGCCGACTGCACAGGATCATTTTTGGTATGGTGGGGGGGAGAGCAAGTAGAGGGAGAGCAGCCCGTGACAAACTGCACTTAGCGGCTGTTATAGCAGAGAGGGACCAGCTCAGGGGATAGTGTAGTTATTACAGGGGCAGCTTGCTGCTGCACAGGCACAGATAGGTGTCTTACAGGGGCAGCTAGCCCAGCACAGTGCATATAAAGCAGGCAGTGTACAACCAACGGCACCACCACAAAGCACGGTGCACGTACAAATGGCACCAACACAACCGTGCACAGCAGCATGTGCATGTGTACCGCCATTGTGCAGCATTGTGTACCGCCACCTAGCACCCATACAAAAGACCATGTGCATGTGGTGTATTGGTAGGACAGGGGCCATTGTTATTAGGAGTCGGGGGACCAGCCCCAGCAGCTATGGTGGCACGGGCCCGTTATATGGAGGCGAGAGTGGAGGCCCGGTATTATCAGGATGTCCTTGATGGTACCGGGGCTGACTATCAGCCATATGCGGCGCACAGAGCCGAGACCTCTCGGAGTCAGAGATCCCAGGGGGTGCAGCGACAGCCGGTGGGTCGGTGACAGGGAGGAGGTGGGAGCCAGCGCCAGGACCCGCAGGAGAGGAGCCGAGGCGGTGGGGAGAGCGAGACATCCCCGGGAGCGGAGATAGGTGTTTTTGTTTGTACACATTGGATATAGGCACCGATCTGCGTGAACCGGTTATGTATATAGAGGCTCGTGCGTGCCACATATGATTCATTCATTCATTCATTTATTCATTTATTGTATATACCATGCCTGCAAGCCGAGCACGGGTCAGATAGTTGATACCGGCCTGCGAGCCGAGTATATTTTTGATATGAGAGACCGGCCTGCGAGCCGAGTCGAGATTTTGACAGTTATTGCGGCCTGCGCCGGCTTTGTATTATTATGAGATCACAGAGGCCCCTATGCAGGGAAAGTTGTATATTTGAAACCTTTGATTTATATATATATGATGATTTTGACCCACATGGTTGATATAGTGATGGTGTTGATGTCTTTTGTTGATGGCTTTTGAAATGGAATGTATGTATACATAGATGATGAGTTGGATCCAAATGGTGTATATATGGATAGTTTTGACGTCTTTGTTGATGCCCCTTTTGGTTTTATTAGAGATAGATGATGTTGATGAAATTGTTATTTGATGTGATGTTGATGACAAATATGGATAATGGTGTTGTTATGCAGGAAAAAGAGGTGGGCGCCACAAAAATTGGGTAGAAAATAAAGAAAAGGACTATGTGTAAGAAAAAGTAGGCATGTGACCGATATCGGTTAGATAACCGATGTCGGTATACGATAGACCGATATCGGTTAGGTAACCGATATCGGTTATTCCAAAATGAGCTTTTCTAAAAATAGAAAAGCTTGGGTGGCAACTTAAGTTCTTATTTTTAGAAGCATGCAACAAGTTAAATACGCGAATGCGACGTTGTTTGACGACTGAGACAGGTAATTGCATGAAAGAATTGAGTGATAAGGAGGAAAGAGACAGGTGAAGTGAGTGTGGGCTGAGATTCAGAAGGTAGAAAGACAAGTTATATTTGAAGAGGGTGGTGAACATGGCTGAACGAGGAGAAGCATCCAGCAGGCAGAGACAAGAGGGAAGACAGGTTCCACCTCAAGCTGCTGCATCCCAAGAGGTAAACTGTTTGGTTGTAATTTGATTCTTGCATGTTTTTACGAAGAGGATGAGAGAGAGTAAGTGGGTAAAGATGAGAAAGAAAAGGTGATAGGTAAGGGTTTGGGATGAGGTGAGTGCTATGGGGTAGGTAAGCAGGGTGTTCACGTATGTTGTTAGGTATAGATAGGAGTAAACGGGCAAAATAATTACCATAGGTGTATGTGTTTAAGCAGGGTGTATATTTTTGACAAATGCTGACTGCAGTATCATTTAGAGATAACCAGATTATCGATTAGTTAACCGGTATTGGTTTTCTATAACCGATACCGTTAGCATCGTAGGAGTTTTCGAATGTGAAAAAAACCGTGGAGATTTGTTTTATTGAATAAGTATGTGTCGTGTTGATGTATGCAGGCGGAAGTAGGGTTAAGGATGAATGATATTGTGCCAGCGTTGTTGTCACAAACCGAGCGGATGTAACACCAGCTGAATGGGCATTGATAAATCGTTTAGGGTTAAGTGGAATTCACTATTATTCACGAATCACACGTAACCATGCTATGTTGCAGGCATTGATTGAGAGATGGAATCCAGAAAAGAATACCTTCTATCTGCCAACAGGGGAGATGACAGTGACGTTGGAAGATGTGTTCCGTATTTTGAGACTCCCAATTACAGGAAGACCAAGATATCGTGCATTGCCTAAAGCTGCGGCGCAGGAGCGATAACAACAATATTTGGTCCACACGCACGAGATTTGACATAGCGAGGTTTGACATTCACTTATGGTATAATGTATGCAGCACACCCTGAGGCAACAAGGTTGGTAGTGGTATTAATGATAGCGGTGGGGTATTATGCATTACCGAGGGTGGATGGGGGAAGATTTCTAAAAGCATTAATGTGTGTTATTTGGGAAATGATAGAAAGGAACGTGACTTTTTGCATGGGCACTATATATTTGGTGAGCTATATACAGGGTTTATGGGCTTGTAGGTGAAATCACAGGATGACACTAGATTGTTCATATTTATTACATTGTTGGGCCTATGAGCACATTGTTTGTGTGTGACCAATAGGCCGACCCATCCAATTGAGAGAGATAGGAGTGCAGAGGTTGGGATTCAGACGATGGGTCCAGACAGAACAAGAGGCAAGATCCTGCAGCCGTGACAGTGACACCTAAGTATTATAGACAGGTATGGGAGATGGTGACGATTGTCAGATATCTGCTGGAGGCCTTACGGGAACTATATGGTAACAGAGAACATAGCTGAGGAGTTGAGGGGTGTAGAGTGATTGAGGTGGATCACGGGGCATGTGCCAGTGAGTATGAGAGGATTCCTCTAGATCGCGTGACGTGACAATTTAGATTTGTGCAGATATACACCGGCTTATAGACCATATATGAGGATTGATGCCGAGGTAAAGCATTCTCACCTCCCTACCGACACCTCCTGAAAGGGCCAAGAAGAGATAGCCGATCGTAGGGTAATGGATGCGGGAACAAGAGGCCTATAAAGTATGGTGGGTAAAGCAGAGCTGCGAGGTGCACGTGAGCGCCCTGACATAGCTGTGATTACAGTGGAGAGAGATCGTTTACAGGATTTGGTTCACCAGCTTCAAACACAGGTGAATGAGACAACGGGATTATTAGAGGTTTCATAGTTACGAGTAGAGAGACTAGGGGCAAGATTCCTCCACGCGAGAGGACGTATTCGTATGTTACAGGAGATGTTGGCGGATCAGTGGGAGGAACCAATAGCAGTGGCACCTTTGAGGATGGAAAGGCCAAGTGAGGGGCATCGACGATCACGATCACCACCGGATTCGGGAGGAGGCGCAAGGGTCTAAGTGAATTTCATAGGAGTATAAGAATAAATAAGGATGCCGACCTGCGAGTCGATGATAGAGAAGATGTATTTGTTTAACATCTAAAAACTAAATATGTATGTTGTTTTGAGGGATGATAATACTAAGAGTGGTTGTGTTTTGAATGTTGTTTTGGTTCATTTTGAAAAAGGATAAAGATGAATGTTGTCAAAATAGAAATACACGAAAATATTTATATTTACAACACATGGTAGGGGATGGTCGAGCTAACCTTGGGAGACCCCATGTCTCCTAAGTGCTACCTACATAGCCCATTGCACAAAGCAAGGAGGGGCCTCAGACCGATGTAGTTCTCCCTTAGGACCAGGGAGAGGTGAATTCAGGTAATTTAGGTATGGTTAGGCAATTTGTTGGTTGGTAAAAAATATTGATATTGGTAGGGTAATGTTGTTGGTGTGGGTAAGGAATTGGCGATGTTGGTATAGGTATAGGTGAAGTGAAAGTTAGCCTACCCAAGTGGTAGGGAACCGTGTCCTGATTAAGGTCAACACATAATCCTAGATTCGAGTCAAAGAGGAAAAAGTGCTCCGTAGGTGAAAAGAGCTAAACAAACCACATAATAATGTAGAATGAGCTTGAACCCCTAGGTACCTTGCATAGGCGAGAAGTCGATAGGTGAAAAGAGTTGTATAATCACAATATATCGGGTATTACGTCACGTCCCTTGAGTTTTGTTGCTTTGATAAATGGTGAGGTGAGGTGGTAGATATGGGCGAGGGTGCTGAGAGCGTGTTACAAGGTGATTATTCTGACGAAAGAGGACCAAACCTAAATAGACAAGTCCATGACTCAAAAGTGCTTTTTTGGAATACTACTTTTTATATTTTGGGACATAGACTGATCGATGCGGGAAGTCTACATGGGATATATATTTTGTTGTTCTTGAGGTCTTCACGAAGCGGATCAATGTGAGAAGCTTCGATAAAGGCGACTGTGTATAGTTGTCCTTCACGAGAGCAATTCTATTTATAAGAGATAGATGCGGTGTTTGTGTATAGCTGTCCTTCGGGGGAGCAGTCTATATATACAATAAAGCAACAATAGTTTGGCATATAGTTGTCCTTCGAGGGAGCAGTCTATGTATAATTTAGAGGTCTAGATGTCCGTTGGGCATAAAGCATCTAGTTTTGTAGGAAGTTTGACTCAAGAAAATCCCATAAGTGTTTAATTAAGAATGTGTCATTGTGATACTTTGAAGTCATGGACTAGACTAAAAAGGGGAAGGCATCTTTAAGGGGAGGTGATAATCAAACCATGTGAGCTTGATTTGACTTTGAGATGTAGGAAACAAAGTGTATGTGGTGGTAAATGAGCTCAAGGGACGAGCGCAAGGTAGATAAGAAGTGATATAACACTAAATTCAATAGTAGAATGGTCGAAGATGCAAGGCATTAAGGGGCTCAGGCTCAGGTTTACCATTAAGCGAAGCTAAATGATAAGTGCCTGATCCATAAGTGTGAGTGATAATGTAAGGCCCAATCCAATTAGGAGCAAATTTTCCATGTTTGCTCTTTTCTAGTTTGGTTACATGTTGATTCTCTTTGAGGACAAGATCACCAACCTTAAAGGTACGCTCATGAAGTCGCTTATCATAAGCACGCTTGATGCATTTTTGATAGATTTGAAGGTGGTCAAGAGCCGTAAGACGATGCTCATCAAGAAGCTCTAATTGGGCTAACCGCTCGTGGCGAAAATCATCGTTGGTGAGAATATCTTGAAGAGATATTTTGAGGGAGGGTATTTGTATTTCGAGAGGCAAGACAGCCTCTGGTACCATATACCAATGAAAATGGTGTGGCATTAGTGGAGGTACGAATGCTAGTACGATAAGCCCAAAGGGAAAAGGGGATATGATCATGCCAATTTCTTCCATAATCATTAACAACTTTCATGAGGATTTTGGTTAGGGTTTTATTAGAAGATTCAAACCACCATTGGCCCGTGGATAGTAAGGTGATGAGAAACTAAGTTTGATACCAAAGTTGTCACAAAGGTCTTCAGAATAACTTATTTTTGAAAGATTTACCATTATCTCATTATCGTGCGATGAGGAACACCAAAACGCATGATAATGTGATGATTAATGAATTCGACGATTTTTTCTTTTTTGGTTGAAATGAGTGGAATGGCCTCCACCCATTTTGTGTAATATCGGTTGTTGTGATTATCCATCGATGACGTTATAAGAGGGTGGATGAATCTCACCAATAAGGTCTAAACCCCATTGTGAGAAAGGCCAAAGATCTCGTGTGACCTATAGCGGATGGCTAGGAGTATGTTGAAGGTTGGCATGTTGCTGACACATAACACAACGCTTAACATATTCGTAGCAGTCGTTATTAAGAGTAGGCCAATAATAGCCTAGGTGAAGGATCCATTTGGCCACGGCCAAGCCACTAAAATGTCCACCACAAATACCGTCATGGACTTGTCGGATGGTATAGGTGACCTTCGTGCCGGTTAGACATCGAAGGAGGATGCCATCAAAGCCACGTTTATAAAGGAGTCCCCCCATGACGACATAACGAGAAACACTTTTAAGAAAAGCACGTTTGTTTCGATACTAGTAAGGTCAGGTGGGAGAACAGAGGTTGTAAGGTAGTCGTGAAATTGGTGATACCAGGTATCCTGTGAATTAGCAGACACATTATTTATCATACAAACAACCGGGGCTGAGTAAGATGGGGCAAAGAGTTGTTGGACCAAGATGAAAATGTCAGAGTCAGTTGATGAAGTAGGAATTTGCGAGGCTAAGCAAGCCATAGTATCCACAAATTTGTTAGTGGAGCGGGGAATGGTTTGGATAGAATAATGAGTAAATAAGGTTAGAAGTGAATTCACATAGTGTTTGTACTTTTGAAGTTTTGTCATTTTTACATTGGTAGATGCCCATAACTGATTGACTACCAATTCGAGAGTCAATAAAAATATTGATAGATTTGACACCTAAGTGTAACGCAACTGGAGACCCAAAACAAGGGCCTCGTATTCCGCTGTATTATTAGTGCAGGGGAAATCGAGCCGGAATGAAAGAGGCATAGGCTCAACGTCAAGAGGAATGAGAACAATGTCGGCTCCTCCGCCGCACCGCATTTGGATCCATCGAAGAAGAGGGTCATTGGATACGACTCCTCCCGAGTGAAAGAGTAGCGATGAGTTCGTCGTGGGAAATTAAAATTGGTAAATTGTTCCCTGTAAAGGGGCCTCGCGATGAGCTGGTTTGCAATAGTTTGTCCTTTGATTGACTTCTGGTGTGTAAATTCAAGGTCGAGGTCAGCGAGGAGCATAAGCCATCGGGCGATGCGTTGGTTTAGATGTGGTTTGGCGTACATATAATGAATGGGGTCCACATTGGTGATGACAAAAGTTTTGTGATTCAGGAGGTAGTGTCGGAGTTTGGTGGCTACAAATGATAGGGCTAGGCACAATTTTTCTACATGTGTATACCTAGTCTCGTAATCTACAAGAGTACGACTTATATAATAAATGGCTTGTTCTCGATGTGCCGAGTCCCGATGTGCGAGCATGGCTCCTATAGCATGGTCAGTGGCAGAAAGGTAAAGGTAGAAAGGGCGATCATCCTGAGGTGGGATAAGCATGGGTGGCTGCAAGAGATAGGCTTTGAGAGCTTCAAAGGCTTGGTGACACTCTTCACTCCATTGAAAGGTAATGTCCTTTTTAAGAAGGTGATGGAAAGGTTGACATCGATCCAAGAGTTGGGAAATGAAACGCCGGATAGATTGAAGTTTACCTTGCAAACTACGCAATTGTTTGAGGTTTTTGGGTGGGGGCATTTCTAGGATAGCTTTGACTTTAGATGGATCGACCTCAATGCCACGCAAAGAGACGATAAAACCAAGAAGTTTTCCCGAAAGGACACCAAAGACACATTTCTTTGGTCAAGATGGACAGAATATTGTAACAAAGCATCGAAAATAATGGTTAAAACATCGAGATGTTCACTATGCGATGTTTAGATTTGCCAAGAAGATCATCAACATAATCCTCAAGGATAGTGTGCATAATGTCATGAAAATGTAAGTCATAGCCCGCCGATAGGTCGCACTAGCATTCTTAAGGCCAAACGGCATGACACGATAATGTAAGGTTCCCAAGGAGTTATGAAGGTAGTTTTATGTTGATCGGCGGGGCTACCAAAATTTGATCAGATCCCAAAAGCCATCCATGAGAGAAAGCATTTCATGGCTCGCAGTGAGATCAACAAGTTGATCAATACTTGGGAGGGGGAAGTCATCCTGGGGCAAGCGAGGTTAAGGTCTCGTAAATTCATGCATATCCGAAGTCCCCGTCACTTTAGTGACAGTACGATGTTAGAAATCCATTGAGGATATTCAATAGGCAAGATGAAGGAAACAGAAAGGAGTCATCAAGCTCTTCTTTGACCAAGAGGGCAATGCGTGGATGCATTTTTCTCAATTTCGTTTGACTGGTTTGGAATCGGGTTTTAGGTAATGTTATGGACAGCAATGTCGTGGATCAATTCCCCTGGCATGTTAGCGTAGGACCAAGCGAAAGCTTGGTCGAGGGTCTGAGAAAGGTAGTAAATGCGGCTTGTTCCGATGTGTTAAGGGATTGTCCGATCTTCACAATGTGAGGATCCTCCCTTTATGGATGTTGATTTCTATAGTGACTCATTCAACATGGTTTGAGTTTCAAAAGGTAAGGCGCGTTGAATATAGGAGTCATCCGCACCAAGGTAAGTGAGGATGGAGTTTTCATCCCGGCACTCAACAACATTAATCAAGGCGAATCCTCTTCGATCATGTCTGGATACAGAAGGGGAAGAGAAGATGGGTCCTCACTATCGTTGATAAGTGAGAGGACCAAGGAAGATAGCATTTATGAAAAAAAAAGGTAGGAGGGATAGATTCAGGGTCTATCGACTCTGTGGGTGACGATGGCAGAATGGGTGATGATGGTTTGGTAGGGGTGACGTCGTCATCTTCCAGAATACAACTGACATGAGGTTCTTTCGGTGTAAGTGTTTCAGGAAATCCGAGACCACTACGATCATTGTGCTTGCGTGTAGTTACGGGAATTATTGTATGTCGGCCTTGTTCATAAAGACCAAAACCAAAGCCTTCCAAGCACAAATGAGTCAAGAAGGTGAGGGCAAAACGATGATTTGTCAAGTATTGAAAATCAGATTGGAAGGGAACCACACCAAGAGGAGGTTCAGGGGTAACGGAGGATGCATCGACACCCCCATACGTTAGGTTGGTGCGGCAATTAGGTGGTCCGTAAGAGATTACCTCCCCACGCGATTTGGCCGTAGGTAGGATGTGCATGTAATCGTCCGCATTTCTCGTGGGGTATGGAAAGAACTAACGTTATATAGGCGGTACTCCCAAACAGTAAGGCATTGCAAAAACATCTACTAAGGGGTCCGAGGTTGGGATGTTTCTCATGAAAAGGAAGTGGTATTTCATGACGGCGGTTTTATTGGTCAAGGTTTAGGTGTGGGTGAAGTGGATGGTAGAGGTGTGGTCAAGTGGATGGTTGGGTTGGATGAATGGGTGTCTTGACTGGTACAAGCACATCATTAGGCGATATAACATATTGCAAGTTTTCAAGGGGGAGGATCAGCTTTTACGTTGTAGGACTTCCCTCGTACTCAAATTTTATGCATCTATGTAAGGTGGAGGGAACATCCCATAGCCCGGATCCAAGGGCGGCCTAACAACATATTGTATTGGAACTCTCCCAAGGACATAGAAGAGTTCAGTAAAGTGCGTGGCCCTACATGAATGTTAAGGATCACGGTACCTAAGGTAGAAGTAATAAAGATCATTGAATGACCGCAACATAATGGGGTTCAGCACACATGCAGCCTAGAAGGGATATTCATTTGTTGGAAGGATTTTAAAGAGATGATGTTTAGACTAGACCCCATCAATCATAACACGACGCACCCGGATGTCCCGGACATATGTCGAGATGAAAAGAGCAGGTCGGGATCTTCGCACCAAAGTCAACAATTTCATCTTTGGAGAAACCGACAAAGAATGGCTTGGTCATGCAGAGACGAAGTGGTTGGGGAGATAGGTTGTTTGGTGAGTGAAGCAACGTGATTGGGTGTTAGAATGGAGGTAATAGGAAAGGTTTCATTAGGTAAGACCTCTATCCCTTGGAGGATGTCAACGAGAGCTTGTCGATGAGATTCAAAAGTTTGAATGAGATCGTACAGTGTCATTTTTACAGGTGATTGGTGAAGTTGTTTGATCATGGGATGGTGGGCAACTCCATCAGAGATGGGGTAGGCAGTCCACGAATAACCACTTTAGGTGGTGGTGTGATCGGATGGCGGATGGAGAAAGAGAGGCCGCGGTGTGCTTCCCTTTAGCTTTCTCATTGTTTTTTCTCGCCTCGAGTGGCAACACTAATCATGTTGATCTCTGCGGAACACGAGAGGAGGAGGATGGTAGGGATAAGTCATGGTCTTTGAGAGGTGGGGTTGTAATAATGATAGATCTTGGTGAAGCCGAGGATAGGTGGTATAGAGAGGGATCAAGCTAAAGGTTTCTCCCTTCGTAAGTTGTCTTGTTTAACCTTTCTGCCTCGAGAGAGGTGGACCTGATGAAGTATGGCTTTCAATGCTTTACATCCCTCTACATCATGTCCTGGTGTGTGGTGGTAAGTGCAGATTTTAGACTCATCATAACCTATAGGTAGAGGTTTTGATGGATCATAAGGTCTAAGTGGGGGTAGGGAAATGGTCGCATTCTCCACCAATATAGCAAGGATTTTGGCGTAAGACCCTTTGAGTGGGTCAAAGTTAGAGGAAGATGAGGCTACTGACTAGGTAGTTTTTGGTAATGACGGGGTATGGTTGATTTGTATGGGTGGCGGTTTAGCCAAGGGGTTTTGATAATGGGATTTAACTAAATGTGGCTTCTTTCGCAAGTACAGAGCTATGTTTAGCTAGTTAGATGATGAGGCCACGATGATGTGGTATCAAGAAACAATGGCGAAAAAGAGGAGTGACAACAAACAAATCCTTTGAAGATGAAATTTGTTTAGGGTTGATGGGTGGTGGACAGATACGTGGGGTGATGATGTTGATATACCCTCGATCTCGTATGGGTGCGTAAGGCGTAGGTCATTTTAGAGAAAACGCAGGAGGTATGATATATCGATGCAAGGTGGAGGGATGAGGTCCCAATATGGAAGATAGGTGTGACGATAATGGTTTTAGTTGTGATAGAGGCATAGGTTGAGGAGATTGATTTTGTCTCCTAAGTGGATGGATGGCTTTATTTTTGGATAAATCTAGCCACTTAGGTGGGTGTGTTAGACCGGTATTGGTGAGGTCCCAGTGTAGGGGGAAGATTTGGTTAGGCTAATAGAGGTGGATGAGGTACTTGGTAGAGATGAGGGGGGTGAAGATGAGGACATAGGAATTTTAAGCTTCTATAAACACTTTGGGTATATGGTAGAGGCGTCAGATCGGTCATCTCGCATTTGAGTAGAATAGGGGGTACTCAAACGTTCCCATAGGACTCGTCTATCTTCTGAGGGATGACAATCCTCACGTGTGAACAGGAACTTTTGTATGGAAGAAAGGTGGGTTGTGATTCCGGTCCACTATGGGTGTGATACAGGGGGTAGATGAGGCACTATATCAATGGGCGTTAAGAGGTCAACCGAGTGCCGCTAAAAAGCTTTGTGCGATGATGAACTAATAAGTAGGAGGAATGTTTGAGAGGATCCATCATGATTAAAGAATTTGGTGATGTCGGTGCAAGAGGTTTCTCATCTAAGGATGACAAAAGGAGTGGCGAGCCCTCCTCTTGTGCAGCAAGAGTGGTAGAAGGAGACGTTTGGGAAATAGATAAGTTAGATAACATCCACTCACAGTCTTGCAAGGATGCGGTGTAAGAAGGCTTATCAGTGAGAAGAGACCTCGGGGCGGTTAATTCCTCGATGGGTAACGGAACAGCAAGGATTTCGTCTTGTCTTGATGGTGATAAAGGGGTTCGGGTTCTTGCG
>CM031241.1:484945504-485037294 GCA_018340775.1 Taxus wallichiana var. yunnanensis
CCTCAAATCTATCATAGATTGATATAGCATGAAATCGTGGATAGGGTTGATAAAGGGTAAATAGTGTTGAGATGATGGTGAGATGATGGGGTAGGTCCAAAGAAGCGGACGCATGTTGAAATGCGATGGAGTGCTAACTTGTGGTACATGATTTGAAGAGAAAACAAGAAATTCATAGGCAAAGGTCGATAGTTAATCCAAACAAGGGTGATATAATCCTGTATCCAAGGCATAGGAAGTAGCTCCAGGGATATAACGGGTAAGGTACAGGAACATTTAGGCATGTTCGGCGGTGCACTTCAAATGGTTGGTTTGGTTGAGATAAACGTCACGATCTAGGTCTAGGAAAAGTTGGTCAACTCGATCAAGTGAAGTACCCTAATCATGCTAAAACACGAACAAGTGAGCTCGATTGAACAAAAAGTGACAGGATGGGTGGATAAAATTGTAATTTGTTGGTTTGGGGCGAGGTATTTAAGTGGTGCGGCCTTGGGTCGGGCCGATTGATTAGTGAGGGCCTTGGGTCGGGCCTGATGGGTTGAGTGCGGCCTTGGGTCGGGCCAAATGGTTGGTGGCGGCCTTGGGTTGGGCCAAATGGTTGGTTGCGGCCTTCGGTCGGGCCGGATTTGTTGGTTGGGGCCTTGGGTCGGGCCAAATGGTTGGTTGCGGCCTTGGGTTGGGCCAAATGGTTGGTTGTGGCCTTGGCTCGGGCCTGATTGGTTGGTTGGGGCCGTGGGTCGGGCCAAGTGGTTGGGTTGCAGCCTTGGGTTGGGCCGGATGGTTGGGTTGCGGCCTTGGGTCGGGCTAATGAAAAGAAAAAAAAAGGCTAAATAGCAATGGAGGGTATAGGCGATGTGGTGAATAGGCAACGTGGTGAGAAAGGGAGATTGGTGAATAAGGGCAGAAGTTGGGTGACGTTAGGTATTAAACCGATATCGGCTAGATATGACCGGTATCGGTTAGGTGACCGATACCGGTTCCTTAGGGCACAATATAACCGATATCGGTTATAGGTCAAAAACCTATAAAAAGAAAAATACGGCCTGTCATTGTCACATTGTCAATTTGAAAACCAATTTGAGTTGTCTGAGGTGTATTGTTGAGATTGTTGCATTTGTCGGCTGAGGTGGCACTATTTGAGTGGAGAAGTGAGTGGTTGGTAGGCCCTAGCGAGTAGGAGGCAGCAGTTGATTGGTGGAGGACCCGGCAGAGGAGAGTTAGAGCCATGGCACAGCCAGGAGGAGCAGGAGGTGCTGGACCAGCTGGACCACCACCACCTATCCCACCACGACGACGTGTAGTCGTACCGGTAGGTTCAAAACCTCTCATTATGTGAATTGAATGTTTTTAAGCTAGATTTGGGTTTTGGGTAGGAATTCAAGTTTTTGAGAAAATAATTAATAAATTGAAGTTATTTGAAAAATGGAGAGAGTAGATGGGTTAAATAGGCCAAGGCGGCAGGGTGGGAAGGGTTTTAGGGTGTTTGGGTGGGTAAATAGAGAGAAAGAGGCAAAAATAGATTTTTTGGGGGCCGCGTCGGGTTGGGTGCGGCGATGAGCAGTGACCGATGTCGGTCACTAGGCGACCGGCATCGGTCACGAGATGTTTGACCTAGGTCCTTTGTCGGTGAACCGGCGTCGGTCATATGTCGACACGCGCTTTCTGCGTCAGTACCATTTGCTTTTTTTTTTTTTTTTGGGTGGTTGGTTGGTTTGTTTATTGGCTTGTTTCGGTTTGGTGTTTGATGTTGTGTTTTGGTGGTTTGTTGTGCGGGTGTTTTGTTTATTGTTGGGTTTCGTGGTTTGGGGTTAAAGAGGGAATGGGTAGAGGGTGATAGGATGGGTGATGGGTGGGGGAAATGGATAGTGCGGTTAGGATAGATTAGGTGGTGGGTAGGAATGGGGAGGTGTTAAATTAGTAGGGGCATAGGTAAATGGCGAGAGTAGAACTGAGTGATTGGTAGGGGCGAGATAAGGAAAGGGGATATCGTAAATGTTTTTAGGGTAAAATAGGTGGGTGTAGGTGTGTGTTATAGAGTCGGGGTGTGGTCGGGTGGTTAAAAGGGGGTATAGAAGGTTAAAGTAGTTTTCATTTGAAAGGGTAGGTCTAATGAAGTGGGTTATTTGTGCGGACACGTCGGCCACGACTATGCGGATAGGATGCCCCGCTGTTGAGACGGATGCAGCCACACGTGTCCGCAGTGTAGTGGGCCATCATGCGCGAGGTGGGACTCGGCGGAGTCCAGCGATATAGGGCTATAGAGAGGGATCACAGTCTTATGGTCGCCCTCATTGAGAGATGGGATCCGGTGACCAATGTGTTCCATCTCCCGACTGGAGAGATGACTATTACACCGGGAGGATGTGTATTGCATCCTTAGACTGCCGATCGATGGAGAGGCAGTATTCCAGGTAGACGCAGAGACAACTATGGATAGCATTCTACAGGTATTTGGGGATGTAGCCACGCTATTGATGTATCACGGTGCGAGCATTGCCTATGGATACATGTATCGCGCCACGGACATGAGATACGGCTTGTGCCGTGTTGATGATGATCATCATCACATGCTTCGCCCTCCCGGACTCGGAGGAGGCTGCTTTCCTCACCAGTGCTGATGGGGGTGCTACATGAGATGATGGAGGAGCATACGTCTTATGCTTGGGCACCAGATACAGTGCAACTATATAGAGAGTGGGGTTATCTCCAGATGAGGCGATTCGGGATTTGTTCCACATTTTTGTTACAACTGCTAGGCATATGAGCATATCATATGTATTCGACCAAGGGCTGCCCAGCCGTGGCCACAGTGATATATAGATATGGCTTTCGAGAGGTGGTTGGGGGTTGTGGGCCAACCACGAGTGGTGCTCACCGGACGGGATGTAGCTTACGCCATCATTTACTAGAGGGCGTGACTGCATTGGATATTGTATGGAGGCCTTACAGAGGTCATCACCCGTGGAGGAGCCCGATCACACGCCATTGCGTTGGATCCAGTATACATTACGGATAGCGAGGGACAGAGGCCGAGAGAGCATGAGCGGATACCCTGGAGAGACGGCAAAGAGTGGTTGGGGCTCACGAGGATGAGCCACCTCCCTTCCCTCGTGCGAGAGGGATGATGTAGAGGCCCCACCCCACTACTGCGCACCACACCCGTGGACCTAGATTGGGTAGCAGAGAAGCCGAGATGATATCGTAGACAGACGCCACCGCAGGATCATTTTTGGTATGGTGGGCGGGAGAAAGTAGCGAGAGAGAAGCACAGCCCGTGCAAACCGCACTTAGCGGCTGTTATAGCAGAGAGGGACCAGCTCAGGGGACAGGTGTAGTTGTTACAGGGGCAGCTTCTGCTGCCGCACAGCACGAATAGGTGTCTTACAAGGAGCAGCTAGCCCAGCACGGTAGTATAAGCACAGGCACCACCAACGGCACCGGCGAGCCACGAGCGCACAGTACCACGTGCACAGTACAGTACCCATGCACCGGTGCGGCCACGAGCATAGGTACCGCCACCGGCACCGACAAACCACACGAGCACGGGGTGTATTGGTAGGACAAAGGCCATTGTTATTAGGGGTCGGGGACCAGCCCGGTGAGCTATGGTGGCACGGGCCCGTTATATGGAGGTGAGAGTGGAGGCCCGGTATTATCAGGATGTCCTTGATGGTACTGGGCCGACTATCACCCATATGTCGCGCATGAGCCGAGACCTCTCGAGTCGAGATCCCGAGGGGGCAGCGACGACAGGGATGGGTCGGTGACAGGGGAGGAGGTGGGAGCCAGCGCCAGGAGACCCGCGCAGGAGAGGAGGCTGAGGCGGTGGGGAGAGTTGAGACATCCCCGAGCGGAGATAGGTGTTTTTGTTGTACATTGGATATAGGCACCGATCTCGTGAATCGGTTATGTATATAGAGGCCTACGTGCCCACATATGATTCATTCATTCATTTATTCATTTATTGTATATACCAGCCTGCAAGTCGAGTACGGGTTGTATAGTTGATACCGGCCTGCGAGCCGAGTATATTTTTGATATGAGAGACCGGCCTGCGAGCGAGTCGAGATTTTGACATTTATTGCGGCCTGCGCATCGGCTTTGTATTATTATGAGATCACAGAGGCCCCTATACAGGGCAAGTTGTATATTTGAAACCTTTGATTTATATATATATGATGATTTTGACCCACATGGTTGATATAGTGATGGTGTTGATGTCTTTTGTTGATGGCTTTTGAAATGGAATGTATGTATACATAGATGATGAGTTGGATCCAAATGGTGTATATATGGATAGTTTTGACGTCTTTGTTGATGCCCCTTTTGGTTTTATTAGAGATAGATGATGTTGATGAAATTGTTATTTGATGTGATGTTGATGACAAATATGGATAATGGTGTTGTTATGCAGAAAAAGAGGTGGGCGCCACAAAAATTGGGTAGAAAATAAAGAAAAGGACTATGTGTAAGAAAAGTAGGCATGTGACCAATATCGGTTAGGTAACCGATGTCGGTATAGGATAGACCGATATCGGTTAGGTAACCGATATCGGTTATTCCAAAATGGGATTTTCTAAAAATGGAAAAGTTTAGGTGGACTTAAGTTCTTATTTTTAGAAGCATACAACAAGTTAAATACGCGAATGCGGCGTTGTTTGGACTGGCCGAGACAGTAATTGCATGAAAGAATTGAGTGATAAGGAGGAAAGAGACAGGTGAAGTGAGTGTGGGCTGAGATTCAGAAGGTAGAAAGACAAGTTATATTTGAAGAGGGTGGTGAACATGGCTGAACGAGGAGAAGCATCCAGTGCAGGCAGAGACAAGAGGGAAGACAGGTTCCACCTCAAGCTGCTACATCCCAAGAGGTAAACTGTTTGGTTGTAATTTGATTCTTACATGTTTTTACGAAGAGGATGAGAGAGAGTAAGTGGGTAAAGATGAGAAAGAAAAGGTGATAGGTAAGGGTTTGGGATGAGGTGAGTGCTATGGGGTAGGTAAGCAGGGTGTTCACGTATGTTGTTAGGTATAGATAGGAGTAAACGGGCAAAATAATTACCATAGGTGTATGTGTTTAAGCAGGGTGTATATTTTTGACAGTGACCGGTATCATTTAGAGATAACCGGTATCGGTTAGTTAATCGGTATTGGTTTTCTATAACCGATACCGGTTCTTTATGTAGGAGTTTCCAGAATGTGAGAAAAAAAAACCGTGGAGATTTGTTTTATTGAATAAGTATGTGTCGTGTTGATGTATGCAGGCGGAAGTAGGGTTAAGGATGAATGATATCTGTGCGGCGTTGTTGTCACAAATCCGAGTGGATGTAACACCACCAATGGGCATTAATAAATCGTTTAGGGTTAAGTGGAATTCGCTTATTATTCACGAATCGCACGTAACCATGCTATGTTGTAGGCGTTGATTGAGAGATGGAATCCGAAAAGAATACCTTCTATCCGCCAATAGGGAGATGACAAAGTGACGTTGGAAGATGTGTTCCGTATTTTGAGACTCCCAATTACAGGAAGACCAATATATCAGGCATTGCCTAGTGCGGCGCGGGGAGTGATAACAACAGTATTTGGTCCATACGCACGAGATTTGACATAGCGAGGTTTGACATTCACTTATGGTATAATGTATGCAGCACACCCTGAGGCAACAAGGTTGGTAGTGGTATTAATGATAGCGGTGGGGTATTATGCATTACCGAGGTGGATGGGGAAGATTTCCAAAAGCATTGATGTGTGTTATTTGGGAAATGATAGAAAGGAACGTGACTTTTGCATGGGCACTGCATATTTAGCGGAGCTATACTGAGGGTTTATGGGCTTGTAGGTGAAATCACAGGATGACACTAGATTGTTCATATTTATTACATTGTTGGGCCTATGAGCACATTGTTTGTGTGTGACCAATAGGCTGACCCATCCAAATGAGGGAGAGATAGGAGTGTAGAGGTTGGGATTCGGACGATGGGTCCAGACAGAGACAAGAGACAAGATCCCGCACCGTGACGAGGTGACACTAAGTATTATAGACAGTATATGGGAGATGGTGACGATTGTAGATATCATTGGAGGCCTTACGGGAACTATATGGTAATAGAGAACATAGGCGAGGAGTTGAGGGTGTAGAGTGATTGAGGTGGATCACGGGGCACGGGCCGAGTGAGTATGAGAGGATTCCTCTAGATCGCGTGCGGCAATAATTTGGATTTGTGCGGGATATACACTGGCTTATAGACCATATATGAGGATTGATGCCAAGGCAAGCATTCTCACCTCCCGGCCGACACCTCTAGAAAGGCGAGAAGAGATAGCAACCAATCGTAGGGTAATGGATACGGGAACAAAAAGGCCTATAAAGTATGGTGGGTAGCGGAGTGCTGCGAGGTGCACGTGAGCGCCCTGACATAGCCGTGATTACAGGCGGAGAGAGATCTTACGAGGATTTGGTTCACTAGCTTCAAACACGGAGTGAATGAGACAACGGGATTATTAGAGGTTTCACGATTCGAGTAGAGACTAGGGGCAAGATTCCTCCACCCGAAAGGACGTATTTGTATGTTACGGGAGATGTTGGCGGATCGGTGGGAGGAACTAATAAAGCAGTGGCACCTTTGAGGATGGAAAGACCAAGTGAGGGGCATCGACGATCGCGATCACCACCGGATCCGGAGGAGGCGCGAGGGTCTAAGTGAATTTCATAGGAGTATAAGAATAAATAAGGATGCCGACCTGCGAGTCGATGATAGAGAAGATGTATTTGTTTAACATCTAAAAACTAAATATGTATGTTGTTTTGAGGGATGATAATACTAAGAGTGGTTGTGTTTTGAATGTTGTTTTGGTTTGTTTTGAAAAAGGATAAAGATGAATGTTGTCAAAATAGAAATACACGAAAATATTTATATTTACAACACATGGTAGGGGATGGTCGAGCTAACCTTGGGAGACCCCATGTCTCCTAAGTGCTGCCTACATAGCCCATTGCACAAAGCAAGGAGGGGCCTCAGACCGATGTAGTTCTCCCTTAGGACCAGGGAGAGGTGAATTCGGAGTAATTTAGGTATGGCTAGGCAATTTGTTGGTTGGTAAAAAAATATTGATATTGGTAGGGTAATGTTGTTGGTGTGGGTAAGGAATTGGCGATGTTGGTATAGGTATAGGTGAAGAGAAAGTTAGCCTACCCAAGTGGTAGGGAACCGTGTCCTGATTAAGGTCAACACATAATCCTAGATTCGAGTCAAAGAGGAAAAAGTGCTCCGTAGGTGAAAAGAGCTAAACAAACCACATAATAATGTAGAATGAGCTTGAACCCCTAGGTACCTTGCATAGGCGAGAAGTCGATAGGTGAAAAGAGTTGTATAATCACAATATATCGGGTATTACGTCACGTCCCTTGAGTTTTGTTGCTTTGATAAATGGTGAGGTGAGTTGGTAGATAGGGCGAGGGTGCTTTGAGAGCGTGTTACAAGGTGATTATTCTCGACGAAAGAGGACCAAACTTAAATAGACAAGTCCATGACTCAAAAGTACTTTTTGGAATACTGCTTTTTATATTTTGGGACATAGGCCCGATCGATGCGGAAATTCTACATGGATATATATTTTGTTGTTCTTGAGGTCTTCACGAAGCGGATCAATGTGAGAAGCTTCGATAAAGGCTAACCGTGTATAGTTGTCCTTCACGGAGCGATCTATTTGCATATGCAGATGCGTGTGTTTGTGTATAGCATCCTTCTGGGGAGCAGTCTATATACACAAAGAGCAATAGTTTGGCATATAGCTGTCCTTCGAGGGAGCAGTCTATGTATAATTTAGAGGTCTAGATGTCTGTTGGGCATAAAGCATCTAGTTTTGTAGGAAGTTTGACTCAAGAAAATCCCATAAGTGTTTAATTAAGAATGTGTCATTGTGATACTTTGAATTCATGGGCTAGACTAAAAGGGAAGGCAACTTTAAGGGAAGGTGATAATCAAACCATGTGAGCTTGATTTGATTTTGAGATGTAGGAAACAAAGTGTATGTGGTGGTAAATGAGCTCAAGGGACGAGCGCAAGGTAGATAAGAAGTGATATAACACTAAATTCAATAGTAGAATGGTCGAAGATGCAAGGCATTAAGGGGCTCAGGCTCAGGTTTACCATTAAGCGAAGCTAAACGATAAGTGCCTGATCCATAAGTGTGAGTGATAATGTAAGGCCCAATCCAATTAGGAGCAAATTTTCCATGTTTGCTCTTTTCTAGTTTGGTTACATGTTGATTCTCTTTGAGGAAAAGATCACCAACCTTAAAGGTACGCTCATGAATTCGCTTATCATAAGCACGCTTTATGCGTTTTGATAGATTTGAAGGTGGTCAAGAGCCGTGAGACGACGCTCATCAAGCTCTAATTGGGCTAACCGCTCGTGGCGAAAATCATCGTTGGTGAGAATATCTTGAAGAGATATTACGAGGGAGGGTATTTGTATTTCGAGAGGCAAGACAACCTTGGTACCATATACCAACGAAAATGGCGTGGCATTAGTGGAGGTACGAATGCTAGTACGATAAGCCCAAAGGGAAAAGGGGATATGATCATGCCAATTTCTTCCATAATCATTAACAACTTTCATGAGGATTTTGGTTAGGGTTTTATTAGAAGATTCAGCACCACCATTGCTTTGTGGATAGTAAGGTGATGAGAAACTAAGTTTGATACCAAAGTTTCCACAAAGGTCTTGTAACAACTTATTTTTGAAAGATTTACCATTATCTATTATCGGTGATGAGGAACACCAAAACGATGACTAATGTGATGATTAATGAATTCGACGATTTTTTCTTTTTTGGTTGAAATGAGTGGAATGGCCTCCACCCATTTTGTGTAATATTCGGTTGCTGTGATTATCCATCGGTGATGTTGCGAAGAGGGTGGATGAATCTCACCAATAAGGTCTAAACCCCATTGTGAGAAAGGCCAAAGATCTCGTGTGACCTATAGCGGATGGCTAGGAGTATGTTGAAGGTTGGCATGTTGCTGACACATAACACAACGCTTAACATATTCGTAGTAGTCGTTATTAAGAGTAGGCCAATAATAGCCTAGGTGAAGGATCCATTTGGCCACAGCCAGGCCACTAAAATGTCCACCACAAATACTGTCATGGACTTGTCGGATGGTATAGGTGACCTCCGTGCTGGTTAGACATCGAAGGAGGATGCCATCAAAGCCACGTTTATAAAGGAGTCCCCCCATGATGACATAACGAGAAACACTTTTAAGAAAAGCATGTTTGCCGGTACTAGTAAGGTCAGGTGGGAGAACAGAGGTTGTAAGGTAGTCGTGAAATTGGTGATACCAGGTATCCTGTGAATTAGCAGACACATTATTTATCATACAAACAACCGGGGCTGAGTAAGATGGGGCAAAGAGTTGTTGGACCAAAATGAAAATGTCAGAGTCAGTTGATGAAGTAGGAATTTGCGAGGCTAAGCAAGCCATAGTATCCGCAAATTTGTTAGTGGAGAGAGGAATGGTTTGGATAGAATAATGAGTAAATAAGGTTAGAAATGAATTCACGTAGTGTTTGTACTTTTGAAGTTTTGTATTTTTACATTGGTAGATGCCCATAACTTGATTGACTACCAATTGAGAGTCGCCAAAAATATTGATAGATTTGACACCTAAGTGTAATGCAACCTGGAGACCCAAAACAAGGGCCTCGTATTCCACTGTATTATTAGTGCAGGGGAAATCGAGCCGGAATGAAAGAGGCATAGGCTCAGCGTCAAGAGGAATGAGAACAACGCCGGCTCCTCCGCTGCACTGGCATTTGGATCCATCGAAGAAGAGGGTCATTGGATACGACTCCTCCCTGAGTGAAAGAGTAGCGATGAGTTCGTCGGGGAAATTAAAATTGGTAAATTGTTCCCCGGTGAAGGGCCCTCTCATGCGAGCTGGTTCACAATAGTTTGTCCTTTAATTGACTTCGGTGTGTAAATTCAAGGTCGAGGTCAGCGAGGAGCATAAGCCATCGGCGAGGCGTTGGTTTAGATGTGGTTTGGCGTACATATAATGAATGGGGTCCACATTGGTGATGACAAAAGTTTTGTGATTCGGGAGGTAGTGTCGAGTTTGGTGGCTACAAATGATAGGGCTAGGCACAATTTTTCTATATGTGTATACCTAGTCTCGTAATCTACAAGAGTACGACTTATATAATAAATGGCTTGTTCTCGATGTGTCGAGTCGCGATGTGCGAGCATGGCTCCTATAGCATGGTTAGTGGCGAGAAGGTAAAGGTAGAAAGGGCAATCATCCTAAGGTGGGATAAGCACGGGTGGTCTGCAAGAGATAGGCTTTGAGAGCTTCAAAGGCTTGGTGACACTCTTTTCTCCATTGAAAGGAAATGTCCTTTTTAAGAAGGTGATGGAAAGGTTGACATCGATCCGAGAGTTGGGAAATGAAACGCGGATAGATTAAAGTTTACCTTGCAAACTACGTAATTGTTTGAGGTTTTGGGTGGGGAATTTCTAAGAGAGCTTTGACTTTAGATGGATCGACCTCAATGCCACGCAAAGAGACGATAAAACTAAGAAGTTTTCCCAAAGGACACCAAAGACACATTTCTTTGGTTGAAGATGGACAGAATATTGTAACAGCGATCGAAAATAATGGTTAAAACATCGAGATGTTCACTATGATGTTTAGATTTGCCAAGAAGATCATCGATGTAATCCTCACGGATAGTGTGCATAATGTCATGAAAAATGTAAGTCATAGCCCGCGATAGGTCACACCAAAGCATTCTTAAGGCCAAACGGCATGACACGATAACAGAAGATTCCCTAAGGAGTTATGAAGGTAGTTTTATGTTGATTGGCGGGGCTACCAAAATTTGATTGTATCCCGAAAAACCATCCATGAGAGAAAGCATTTCATGGCCGCAATGAGATCAACAAGTTGATCAATACTTGGGAGGAAGTCATCCTTGGGGCAAGCAAGGTTAAGGTCTCGAAATTCATGCATATCCGAAGTCTCCCCGTCACTTTAGTGACGAGTGCGATGTTAGAAATCTATTGAGGATAGTCATAGGCAAGATGAAGGAAGCAGAAAGGAGTCATTGAAGCTCTTCTTTGACCAAGAGGGCAATGCGTGGATGCATTTTCTCGGTTTTGTTTGACTGGTTTGGAATCGGGTTTTAGGGTAATGTTATGGACAGCAATGTCGGATCAATTCTGGCATGTTAGCGTAGGACAAGCGAAAGCTTGGTTGCGGAGTACAGAGAAAGGTATTAGAGGCGGCTTGTTCGATGTGTTAAGGGATTGTCCGATCTTCACAATGTGAGGATCCTCCTTTATGTGAATGTTGATTTCTATAGTCGACTCATTCAACATGGTTTGAGTTTCGAAGGTAAGGAGCGTTGAATATAGAGTCATCCGCACTGAGTAAGTGAGGATGGAGTTTTCATCTTGGCACTCAACAACATTAATTGAAGGCGAATCCTCTTCATCATGTCGGATACGAGAAGGGGAAGAGAAGATGGGGCCTCACTATCACGTTGATAAGTGAGAGGACCAAGGAAGATAGCATTTATGAAAAAAAAAAAAGGTATGAGGATAGATTCAAGGTCTATCGACTCAGTGGTGACGATGGCGAATGGGTGATGATGGTTTGGTAGGGGTGACGTCGTCATCTTCCGAGATACAACTAACACGAGGTTTCTCCGGTGTAAGTGTTTCAAGAAATCCAAGACCACTACAATCATTGTGCTTACGTGTAGTTACAGGAATGATTGTATGTAGGCCTTATTCATAAAGACCAAAACCAAAGCCTTTCCAAGCCACAATGAGTCAAGAAGGTGAGGGCGAAAGCGATGATTTGTCAAGTATTGAAAATCAGATTGGAAGGAACCACACCAAGAGGAGGTTCGGGGGTAACGGAGGATGCATCGACACCCCCATACGTTAGGTTGGTGCGGCGATTAGGTGGTCAGTAAGAGATTACCTCCCCATGCGGCAGTCGTAGGTAGGATGCGCATGTAATCTGCCTGCATTTCCATGTGGTATGGAAAGAACTAACGTTATATAGGCGGTACTCCCCGAGTGTAAGGCATTGAAAAATATCTACTAAGGGGTCCGAGGTTGGGATGTTGTCTGCATGGAAAAGGAAGTGGTATTTGCGGCGGCGGTTTTATTGGTTGAAGGTGTAGGTGTGGTTTAAGTGGATGGTGGAGGTGTGGTTGAAGTGGATGGTTGGGTTGGATGAATGGGTGTCTTGGTAGTACAAGCACATTATTAGGCGATATAACATATTGCAGGTTTTGAAGGGGAGGATCAGCTTTTACGTTGTAGGACTTCCCTCGTACTCAAATTTTATGCATCTATGTAAGGTGGAGGAACACATCCCATAGCCCGGATCCAAGGCGGCCTAACAACATATTGTATTGGAACTCTCCCTCAAGGACATAGAAGAGTTCGGGTAAAGTGCGTGGCCCTACATGAATGTTAAGGATCACGGTACCTAAGGTAGAAGTAATAGCATCATTGAATGACTAACATAATGGGGTTGGCACACATGCGGCTAGAAGGGATATTCATTTGTTGGAAGGATTTTGAAGAGATGATGTTTAGACTAGCACCCCATCAATCGAACATGACGCACCGGATGTCCCGGACATAAGTGAGATGAAAAGAAGCGAGGTCGGGATCTTCGCACCAAAGTCAACAATTTCATCTTTGGAGAAACTGACGAAGAAACGGCTTATTTGCACATGCAGAGGCAGTGGTTGGGGGGAGATAGGTTGTTCGGTGAGTGAAGCAATGTGATTGGGTGTTAGAATGGAGGTAATAGGAAAGGTTTCATTAGGTAAGACCTCTATCCCTTGGAGGATGTCAACGAGAGCTTGTCGATGAGATTCAAAAGTTTGAATGAGATCGTACAGTGTCATTTTTACAGGTGATTGGTGAAGCTGTTTGATCATGGGATGGTGGCGCAACTCCATCAGAGACGGGGTAGGCACGTCCACGAATAACCACTTTAGGTGGTGGTGTGATCGGGATGGCGGATGGAGAAAGAGAGGCCGCAGGTGTGCTTCCTTTAGCTTTCTCATTGTTTTTCTGCCCTCGAGTGGCAACACTAATCATGTTGATCTCGTGAACACGAGAGGAGGAGGATGGTAGGGATAAGTCATGGTCTTTGAGAGGTGGGGTTGTAATAATGATAGATCTTGGTGAAGCGAGGATAGGTGGTATAGGAGAGGGATTGAAGCTAAAGGTTTCTCCCTTCGTAAGTTGTCTTGTTTAACCTTTACTGTGAGAGAGGTGGTGATGAAGTATGGCTTTCAATGCTTTACATCCCTCTACATCATGTCTGGTGTGTGGTGGTAAGTGCAGATTTTAGACTCATCATAACCTATAGGTAGAGGTTTTGATGGATCATAAGGTCTAAGTGGGGGTAGGGAAATGGTCGCATTCTCCACCAATATAGCAAGGATTTTGGCGTAAGACCCTTTGAGTGGGTCAAAGTCAGAGGAAGATGAGGCTACTGACTAGGTAGTTTTTGGTAATGACGGGGTATGGTTGATTTGTATGGGTGGCGGTTTAGCCAAGGGGTTTTGATAATGGGATTTAACTAAACGTGGCTTCTTTGGCGCAGGAGCTATGTTTAGCTAGTTAGATGATGAGGCCACAGATGATGTGGTATCAAGAAACAATGGCGGAAAAAGAGGAGTGACAACAAACAAATCCTTTGATGATGAAATTTGTTTAGGGTTGATGGGTGGACAGGATACGTGGGGTGACGATGTTGATATACCCTTGGATCTCTGTATGGGTGCAGAAGGCGTAGGTCATTTTAGAGAAAACGCAGGAGGTATGATATATTGATGCAAGGTGGAGGGATGAGGTCCCAATATGGAAGGTAGGTGTGACGATAATGGTTTTAGTTGTGATAGAGGCATAGGTTGAGGAGATTGAGTTTGTCTCCTAAGTGGATGGATGGCTTTATTTTTGGATAAATCTAGCCACTTAGGTGGGTGTGTTAGACTGGGTATTGGTGAGGTCCCAAGTGTAGGGGAAGATTTGGTTAGGCTAATAGAGGTGGATGAGGTACTTGGTAGAGATGAGGGGGGTGAAGATGAGGACATAGGCATTTTAAGCTTCTGTAAACACTTTGGGTATATGGTAGAGGCGTCTAGATCGGTCATCTGCATTTGAGTAGAATAGGGGGTACTCAAACGTTCCCATAGGACTCGTCTATCTTCTGAGGGATGACAATCCTCACGTGTGAACAGGAACTTTTGTATGGAAGAAAGGTGGGTTGTGATTCCGGTCCACTGTGGGTGTGATACAGGGGGTAGATGAGGCACTATATCAATGGGCGTTAAGAGGTCAACCTAGTCATTGAAAAGCTTTAGGCGATGATGAACTAATAAGTAGGAGGAATGTTTGAGAGGATCCATCATGATTAAAGAATTTGGTGATGTCGGTGTAAGAGATTTCTCGTCTAAGGATGACAAAAGGAGTGGCGAGCCCTCCTCTTGTGCAGCAAGAGTGGTAGAAGGAGACGTTTGGGAAATAGATAAGTTAGATAACATCCACTCACAGTCTTGCAAGGATGCGGTGTAAGAAGGCTTATCAGTGAGAAGAGACCTCGGGGCGGTTAATTCCTCGATGGGTAACGAAACAGCAAGGATTTCGTCTTGTCTTGATGGTGATAAAGGGGGTTCGGGTTCTTGCGTTAGTGAAGAAGCTTGATTCAAAAAAATTCGATAGAGGCTTTTGGTACAGGAGTCGAAGACTCGCATGGATCTCATGAACACTCTCCTCGGCTAAGATATCTTGGTTTATGTTCTTGTTAGAAGAGTGATTCGGGAATGGTTTGTTGAAGATTTTCAAATTTACATTAGCGGGGGCATTAGGATTATCGAGGTTATATCCCCTGCATCAACCATTTCTGCACTATGTTTTTCAACATCTTGCGGTTTTCGTATCGTGTCCCTTTACGTGGTGAAAGTTCTGAAGTCATTTTCTTTTTACCAAGAAGGTATAGCGTGGGTGGAGTCAAACCCGGAGTGAGGTTTAACAGGAGGCAAGGTGATAGCTCCGGCTTTGAGTAATTTTTCCAAGATGACACCATAAGTTTCTCCCAAGGGAGTGTAATTGATGGGCTCGGCTTTATACTTATAGGCGGTTTTTGGTGGGGTATTAGATGGTGCTTGAGATTTGACCATCACCGTGTGCACAACTCCTTTTGATTTCGAAGCAGTCGATGTGTGAGGATTGGTGGTGTTAGGTTTGTTGGTGGAATCTTGAGTTCGGAAATTGGGGTTTTTGTTGCGCAACCGCAATTTCTCTTCCTCTAAGGCTCGAATCTCTAGTTTTCGAGCCATAGTAAAGGCCTCATCAAATGTGTGGAAAGTTTGAATTTGGAGGGTAGGAGAGATGTGCTTAGCGCAGGCCCACGTAAAAATTTTGATAAGTTTGGCCTGAGGCAAGGCATATGTAAGTTGGTTGATAAGGCCCCGCCATCGTCCAACAAAATCTGCGATAGATTCGTCTTCAAATTGTCGGATGGCATAGAGGTTGGTGATAGATACTTTCTTGGCAATGTTAATGGAGAAATGATCCAAGAAAGATTGGGCTAGTTCGTTAAAAGAGAAGATTGAGTGTTGGTTTAAAAAACCACTTGTACCACTCCAAGCGGGTCCCGATAAGGACATGGGAAAGGTGCGGAGTAGTAAGGCATCATCATGAGCAATTAGATAACAGAGCATGTCTAAATGATCGCAAGTGTTGTTGAGGATCCTCCTTACTATTAAAACGAGTAATTTTTGGTAATTCCCATTGAGAAGGATATGAATGAAGGGGATAGAAGGGTGGATAGGCTCCGGACAAACTTGCTCGTATGTTAAGGCGCTCTGACTTCACTAAAGCAAGCCTCCGTTTTTGCATTTTGTCCATCATTTGTTTGATGAAATCCGTGGTTGGATGAGATGATGGTGCGGTTGCGGTAAACGGAGGTAGATTGGGCCAAGGGCCTCCACTAGACAATGGTGGCGTTAAATGTTGATAAGGTATGGAGGACGAATGTGTTGAGGCGACCGAATAGGGATGTCCTATATAAGACGTTGAGGTCACTGGATACGTGTGTGGAAATGAAAAGGTGGGCGGAGCTTGAGAAGGAAAGCTCATGTGGATAGGTGGCAGAGAGCAAGTCATGAACGGAGTAGTCTGCAAGAGAGACGAGGTAGGAGCAGTCGGTGGTAATGATATGTGGGGCCCAAGATTAACCAAAGGAAAGTCAATCTATGCCATATGAACCCACAAGCTCTTTGGATTGGGAGACGGGGCTAAGGATGCGAGAAGGCAAAGCGAGTTATCGGGCGAGAAGGAGCTAAATGAGCAGCTATCTTTGATAGGAATGCAAACAAGGAGTTGACCATCGGGTATACGGTCGGGGCATGAGACAAATAGTATTGTGCACAAAGCACTAGGATTAGCATCCAAAAATTTCATAAATTCTTTATCTCCTACAGGAATTTTAGGAACCTCACTAGTATCCGTAGGGTTCCCATAGAATGTGAAGGGGTGATTCGAAGGCAAAGGCACTGAGCGAGGCATGTGAAACCATGCCGGCGGCTTGCTTCCAGTGATAACAACCATGGGCAAGAGTACACAGTAGGGTTTCAATCTATCAGGAACAGAAACAACCCCAGAATGTTGAAATTGGTAGGTTGTTGGTTTGTCAGGGACTGTAAAAGACTGTAACCGATATCGGTCTGCTAACCGATGTCGGTTATACTGTAGCCGGCGTCGGTCACTTAACCGATGTCGGTATAATAGGACTGGTATAAGAAACTATAAGAAGCTATTGATTTGGGGTTAACAGTGCTTAGTATGCCTACCAAACTGTTCTGAAGTGATCACAGAAAATAGTGTATGACAGAGAAACAAAACTGAAAACAAGCAAGATACACAAGCAAATTAATAGACTAACCCTAGGATTAGTTTTTATCAATTTGATCTTATGCCCTTAGACGCGAGAATGATGTCGAAATCCTAAACAAAATACTTAGGGAAATGTCAAGTTTGTTTTGGCTTATAAGGTTACCTCAATTGGGCGGAGGAATACCACGAAAAAGGGGGATGTTTGAGCTATTGTGTTGATTATGTCGTGATTCGGTATGTGTTGTGCGGTGAAAGTAAGATTAATTTCTTTTCGATACCATGGATATCACCCCACGTGTACGACTGTTTACTTAATCTATGTTCACTAGAATTGAAAACAACAAGCAAAAATGTGATGCACGTGTTTTAAACCAAAATCGAAAATGATATTCGATGAAGCAAAAGAGATGACTTTCACTAATGCAAAGATGTAAAAGCAAAGCAAGTTCTTTTACCAAAATAACAAAATACCTTGTGAATATCTTTTAGAAGGAGAAAACAGCAAGTATGCTCCCTATATGAAAGCAAGCAAGAAAGAAAGAAACCCGAAATGGGTCCCACCGGGCGTGCCAAAATGTTTCGCATGGAATGTTTCTAGCTCTGGAATAGAGTTGCTTCTATCCTTTCATTCCTTTAAGAAACAGATAAGGGTTAGGGCTAGGAGGAATACCTGTTGAAGGTCGAGAGGGTGTGTGCGTACCGTAGAGAGAGATCAGATCGACTGCGAAGAACTCCTTTTGTCTTGGAAGGACTACCTTAAGTAAGAATACAAGACCACCAGATTTTAATTAGACAATAAATGAGGAACCGCTTTGCCTTGGGGCCCAGGAAATATAAAACTTCCTTTCGAAGGTGGTCAGTTCCCCTGCTAATATGAATTAACACAAATGATTGTAAAATCACAATTTAATTGCCTCGTTGAAACAAGTGGAGGAAAGGCTGGTTTTTGGTTTTGAATCACGGTGATGCCGATCAGTCCTTGTCACATCCGTCTGCGTTCTTTATTAACCGATATCGGTAGGGGCAATGTTTTAGGGGCTTTTGGTGAAGGTTGGTTGTAGGGTGGTTGTGTTGTTTATAAGGCTGGTAAATGAGTGGGGTTAGGTAACGGGGTGATGAGAGGGACTCAGAGAGTATGGGGAGGGTGTTCTTGGGGTAACGTAAGGGTAGAGGAATGACAGTTAGATGTAGTGTGTTGCTGGGTAGTAGATCTAGGAATAGACTTATGATGGTTGTGATTCAGAAGTTCAAGAAATGTTATTAAAAAGACATACAAGATACTACTTACTGGTTATTGATGAGGATGCAGGTCCAAGGACTGTGATGACAAAGCGGACCTCAGGTAGGATGACCTGACAATCAAAAGATGAGATATCTTCCCTCCCGATGATCAGATGAGTGTCGCAGGGCTCTGGTTACTCAGTGGCAGCCTCGGGCTTGATGTCCTCCTCTGCAAACTCTTCTTGTTTTTCACTTGTCTCTGCTCGGCCAAGTAAAAATCTGGATCCTTTCAATGACTTCTGATATTCCGATTCAATGAAAAATCCTCCGACCCCTTGTTTTTGGTTGGGGGCCGTCATTTACAGGGAACCGATGGCGGTTATGTAACCGACGGCGGTCGAGTAGGAACCGGTATCGGTCAGGTCAAAGTGGGCTATTTTTAGTAAAATAGCCAACTTTCCCTCCTTTTCTCCCGAGGGATTAGTTGTGGGCTTGGTCAAGTCATTACGAGGTTGGTTTTAGGTGCGGGTGAGGAGTCATTTTGTCATGGGTGTGGATGTAGACCAAGTTATAGGTCTTAATTAGGTTAGTTTAGGGTTAGGACTAGGTCATGATGAGGTGGCAAAATGAGGTGGCAGGTATGGTGATGTGGATTTATTAATTATAAGGTAATTAATAAATAATTGTGTAAGGTTTAGGTGATGAGGTTAGGTTGCGAAATGAGATGCGGGGGCACGGGGGGTCGTAAGACACAAATTTGGTGTTTACACTTAGTTGATTTAAGCGGCGCTTTTTTCCCCTTTTTCATTCTTGGACACATGGAATTTCAAAGTGCTAGTTTGAAGCTGGCCCTGGCTGGTCCTTTGTAAGATGTGTCATTCTATCACGTGGCACCCTCCACTTGACTCTACCCCTTCTTTACTTTTAAACTGTCAAATTTGCCCCTTTTCGGACACAGGGACACATGGAAGGACAATGCTAGTTTAAGAGACCCACTTTTACATTTACCTTTGAAGAGGCGCTGAGCTAACATGTGGCACCTTCCACCGGTTCTTTATACTTAAACGATTTGGGCCCTCTGCCATTTTAATTCAGTTTTACCCTGACCACATGGAGAGTCGGCGCTATTTTGAGTGTCTACCTTGGTTTGCATTTCTTTTGAAATTGCATCGAGCTAACACATAGTTCTTTCCGCTCATTTGGAATTTTCGATGGCCGACTCTGTCCTTTTTGGACCTGGGACATGTGGAAGCTCTGTGCTCATTTGAGTCTTCCTTTTGGGTTTAGCCCTTAGAGATGAGGTGATGAGGCACGTGGAAGCTTCCGTCATCTCTTCTATACTTAGTCAATTTAAGCACCATTTTGAATCATTTGTGAAGCTCGAACACTTTGATCCTTTCCCTATTTCTCTCCGAGAGCCTATGGCTTCTTTGACATTTTTCCTCCTTTTGAGCCTCTGGTTTTTCCATTTAAGTCCGCTGTAACTCGACTATCGGATTTGAAGCATAGGCCCATTCAATCTTAAACACCCCTTAGAATTATTTCTATGCGGGGTCGGGTTTGATCAATTTTTCCAGGGGATAAAATTGAGATAACAACTACAATAAGAGATCCCTTGGTAACTTTCCAAGAGTTAGTCATGAATGTAACCATGCAACTAGATTCACCCGATTGTCTGCATAAATAAGATTTCTCCGAGACTTGGCACATACCTCACATCTTTCAATATCCATGTATTTCCATTTTGCAATTTTAGATGAACTTCCCCTTTATAAATAAGATTTCATGGTTCATCATCTCCTAAATAAACATGCCCAAATTACCCTAGACATAATTTCTAAAACAACCCTTATTAGGGGTTACATGGAAAGAAGTTCCTAAATCTAAAAGCCAAGATTCAATTTTATTATCCAAGGAAATAATAAGGGCATATTGCATTACCTCCAATGCAACAACGTTCACTTCTTTACCTTTCTCTGGTACATTCTCTTTTTTTTCCTTAAACCTACAATCCTTCTTTGCATGACCTTTCTTTCCACAATTCCATCAGTTATTCCTTTACCTCTGGATTTAGATCTGTCATTCCTAGACTTTGATTTCTCATTATTATTACTCTTAGATCTCCCTTCGCCTCCCCTGCTTTCTACATTCAAAACATTCCCAAATGATGAATCTATTGTACTTTTCCTATGTATTTATTAATCCAAAGTATTATACTAACCACATCATCAAACTTCAAAACACTTGCTAGCAAATCTTGTATTACTAACAACCATGACCAAGTTATCCCAACTATCTAGCAAAAGCATAATAATAAAAGTACTTTTACTTCATCCTCAAATAGAATACTAATTGATTTTAATTTATTTACAATAGACAAGAATCATTCAAATGACTTGATGCAGATCCACCTTCTTGCATCTTTAGATTAAACAATTTTTTCATCAAATAAACTTTATTTGAAGCATTGGGTTTTTCATATAAATTTGTTAAATATCTCATCAACTCTACCGTTCATCCTACTTTGGTAATATTCTAAGCCAAAAATGTTGTTAGTATCAATATTATAGATCCCAAATCCTTTCTATGAAGAATTTTCCACTCTTCATTAGTCATATTTGCAGTCTTGCCTTCTCATCCAACAAGAAGTATAGATCTTTCGATATAGATAATCCTCCACCTACATCTTCCATAATAGATAATCACGAATTTCAAATTTTTCTACTCAAATTTGCTATCTTCTATCATTTCTTTTCTCTAACTCAATCATAAATCCCTCTCTGTGAGTATAGATATGTCAACACACAAAACCCTCAAACAAATAACCTTTAATGTTATTTTTGGGGTTAACTTACCTGATTAATGCTGATATATAAATCAGATCTAAGCATACAAACAATGAATACGAAATAACCAGAGATACAATACACAAGATTTAACATGATTCACCCAATGTGGGCTATGTCCACCAAGAAATAGCCATTTTACTATCACAAAGGAAATACAATGAATATTTGCAATCTTCCACACCTTCTTGGATGTCCTATAGTTTCTTCTCTACAAGTTTCTCTTCTTCTCTACTAAGATAACTTCTTTACAATTATTGTTAATCTTAATGAGTTCACACTCTTCTAACCCTATTTTTATGCTTATATAAGCATATAAAAACTTAGGCACTTTAGCTATTCAATTACAACCATTAGATTCAGTTTTACAACTAAATATAGATCTAATTCTCATGACTTTGTTAAAGTAGTCACGCACAAGAAACCGATATTGATTAGCCTTAACCAATGTTGTTTCCTCCTTTCTGACGATCTGGTCCCTCGGTGGTAGACGTTGCTTCGTCAATTGACATCGGGTCTTTGTATTCCAAAAAGTCTATAAAATTATGTAAGTGAAGCAATTAAGCTCCATAACTCAACAAATGGTGGGAAGAAAATAGACACATATTGTTGTGGAGAATATAATAAAATTTATTATAAACTATATGGACTTTTCTAAATTTGTAATATATCATTTAGTTCATAGTTAATAGGTAAAGTAAAATCAAATAAAAATATGGAAGCTTTGGCTTTCCTAGGTTTTTTTCCACATGTTTCTAAAACCATAGTTTAAATTTTCCCAAACTTTATTTGAGCTTTTAGCTCTTTGCATCACATCCTTAAGTAATTAACCCGCCATTTTAGGGTAGTGGCCCACTTACATAATCACCTCTCAACCATCGGTGGTATCCTCATTGCTAACATTGTTGAAGGTGGCTCCAAAGTGTGCATGAAAATTTGTTCCCAAATTTTACGACGAGGTAATGACACACTGAATCCCCTCCGATGTTGTTATAGCTACTAAGTTTATTGAACTTTCTGATAAATATTATAGCAATAACTATTTGATATCCTATTTTTATGGTTGTATTCCTTCATAATTTTTCCTACAAGGATGGGTCAATAACAACTAAGAATCTAGTGCTATCTAGTCACCGTATCCGAACCTCACGAATGGTTTTTATTTATTTTAATTGTACAAACTTTCTCAAGTTCAAGATTTGTTTTCTTGCGCTACATGTTGGTATTTGGGTAATACCTTGCTTATGCTTTCATTATGGACAACTTATTTTAACCCCTCCAGCTAGGTCTCACTTAGGATACCTATCCAAGTTGAGTTTCCTATTCTAGCCATACTACATTGGTCTTTGTTAAATGAGATATTCTAACCCTTTGGTAGAGTTATTTATCAATAACCTACACATTTCTTTCACATCTTCCCTCATAAGAATATTTACGTCGATATTGATCTTGTAAAGGATTTCAGGACCATATCGACATTCGAAGTTGGGTCCACGCATTTTAATAAAAAATAGTCTACATAAATCTTCCTAACACTTGTTTTAGGTGTAAATTTTTGGACTAGCGCATCCATGACTTCCCATTTCTTATGCATGCTAAACAAGTTACCAACTCCCCAACCCTTAAGCCTAAATATAAGCCTACGACTAACGTTTAGACCATTGTTGGTAGTAAGAAGTCGTCTAGGTAAAAATATGCTCAGCGATGACCTTGTCCTCTTTCAACCCATAACTTATAATAAAATTGAGACACAACCAAGTCAAGAATACTTAGTATGACCTATAACTCAACCCTTGTAGATTCAATCTATCTCTTTGCAATAAAAATAATGAACTAGGATTTTTGTTTCAACCTCTCTCTCTCTCATTGCCTCTCTCGTAGCCAACCTCACAAGGTGAATACTAGGGCACAAGATGAAAATGGGATAAGTGTCACTCCATTCAAGATAAACAACTCAATTCAAACTAGTTCTTTTCACTTTCTAACATTTTTCGCTTTCTTGGCTTCAAGGAAATATTTAATAATGGCTAGGGGAGATTGACATGAATGAAATTCCATGAATTTTCTCTCATGGAATGTGTGAGGTCTCACAGAGTCCTCAAGAAAATACTCTGTGAAAAATATTGTCAACTTATTGGTAACATTGATATTATTTGTTTACAAGAAGTTAAGATTATTGGTTTTATGCTTCAAACCACTTTAATGTGTATTTCTCTTGATTATAAGCATGTTTATTCTTCGCATACGAGAGGGAAAAGGGGGTGTTTCTATCTTTGTCTCTCCTAGATTTTCTGCTATGATTTCTTCCATGGGTCATGATCCTAATAATCGAGCCATGTGGATTATTTTTAGAAATTAATGATTTTTGTTTGGTATACTCAATCTCTATGCTTCTAATGATGGTACGAAAGGGTAGCGTTATGGTGATGGTGAGGGGAATAATTTTCCTCTCCCCTATTAGTTGTTATATGGATACTTGTTAGTGTAGGTTATTATTTATCCTTTTATTTATTTATTAGGATAATTCTTACACTTGTGTCACCCTACACTTATTGGGTTAGCTTGCTTAGATGTACTAGTTGTGTGGAGTTAGATTCTTAGTTATGCGGATTTAGCTTACTAGTCTTTTGGAGTTTACTTAACTACCAAAGTATCTATTAGTGGGAGTTCTTCATCACCGATGTAGGTAGTAGTTGCACTTCCTCCTCCTATAAGTACATTTTTCTTATTGAATAATTCAAGTCATTATATTTTAATGTATTGAGCATTATGAATTATGATGGATTTCCATATATGGTATTTTAACTCTTTTGTCTTGCAAATCTAATGTGGTGTGCTATTATCATCTCGAGATCGTAGCTTGGAACAATCTTCTTATCGTTCTTTTTATGGTATCGAGTCAGCACGACTTGCCGTCACACCAAAAACTTGAACTGATGGTGGAGAGGGATCTCATCGTGTTAATCAGATTGCTACACCAATACCCTCCCGCACAATGGAGCCGGGTATACACCCAATCAGGCCCAACAACATTAGGAGGAAGTGACACCGAGAATTTCCGGGAGGTCACCCATCCCAAAACTACTCTGGGGGTGGCACGCTTAACTTCCTAGTACATTACAATACATTACAATAGATTGAATTGAATTATTCAATAAGAAATATGTACATATAGGAGGAGGGAAGTTCAACTACTACCTCATCAGCCTAGTTGTCAGGACTCATACTATGGACATGCCACTTCTATTTTGACCCCTAGCTTCACTTGAGGGGGTGTTAGAGGAGGTATTTACCTTAGCTCATGTTCACCTAGGTACATTATTTACCTTTATTGTATTTATCCTCACCCACTTATGTGTGTGGATAGTTCTTTTTATTTATTTAGATATTAAGAGATATTATCTAGTTGTTAGGTATAGTTCTTTCCTTGATCTATGGTATTGACTAGTTCTTTCCTAGATCTATGGTATTGACTAGATCCTTCATGTTCCGCTTTTCTCATAAATCTATGGACTTGACTAGTTCTTTGATGACTAGTTCTTTCCATGATTTATGGATTGATCTACGACCTTGACCGGATCTTAGATTGTTATTCCTTACCTATATAAACAAGGCCCATTCTCATTGTATTTCATTGAGTTCCATAATAATATATGATATTGCTACTCATTTGTTTGCAAAGGTTTTGTGTAAAGTTATTCTCGGTGAATTTATTTCATCTTATTGATCGTGGTGTTTGATTAGCATCTGTTATTGATTCGGTATGATCTGTTATCGTTCCTTTTAGTATCAGAGCGATAGATGATGTAGACATCCATCTGTAAGTTTTTCTTTGCAAGCAAGGGTTTATTATTTTCATGTATTTTGAATTTGTTAGAAATTTTCTACAACATGCATTTTTATGCAAAATGAAGTGCGCCATTGGATTTGGAAGGTGCCAAAACCATAGAATTGACTGTAAACTCGACCATGTTTTGAGACAAAAATCATTTGATAAAATTTTGGCCACACTGGGTGCATTATTTTATCCATTGATATAAGCGTGTACCTTTTGGATGCATTCTTTAACCCTCTCGGACATTTTGGTTTTGGATGCGAAAAAGAAAGATTTTATCCACTTTGGATGCAGATCTATACCCTTTAGGTGCATTCTTTTATCCATTGGATAAAAGTGTCTACCTTATCCGGATGTAATATTTTACCCTCTAGATATTTTGGTTTTGATGTACGATTTTTATCCACTTGACACAGATCTATACCCTCTAGGTGCATTCTTTTATCCATTAGATAAAATGTGTACCTTCCGGATGGAGTCTATTACCCTCTGGAAATTTTAGTTTTGGATGTAGTCTTTTATCCACTGGATGCAGATATGTACCCTCTGGGTGCATTCTTTTATCCATTGGATAAAAGCGTGTACCTTCCAGATGCATTATTTTACCATCTAGATATTTCAGTTTTGGATGCAATCTTTTATCCACTAGATGCAAATATGTACCCTCTGGGGTGCATTCTTTTATCCATTGGATATAGCGTGTACCCTATGAATGCAATGATTTACCCTCTGGACATTTTAGGTTTTGGGCGCAGGATTTTATCCTTTGGTCGCAAGCTTGTATCGTGTGGATGCACTCTTTTACCCTTTGGACATTTGGGTGTCACGTGTACCTTTTGAAAAAGATCAACATTAAAATATTATTTTAATAGCAAAACCTTCTAGAGCTCATAACTTTTGATCCGTAGCTCGATTAAGGTGATTTTTTTTGAAATTGTGTATTTTTTCGAGATCTACGCATTGGTGACATTTTATACACATATTTCAAATGTAAAAGGTATTGTTACTCATTGTAATATTTACATGCACTCAATTATAAAGTGCCAAATTCGGGAGGGTGTTGTGATCACTTGTGGATGCATTTTCGGTTGAGCCCGACGTCCTAAAATTTTAGGTATTGCATTCTTGTATCTATGGGTGTATACATTTATATCTCTCTTGTTTGTTGAGATATTTTGGATCTGTATTTTCGACACTTTTTTTTGGCATGTTGACAGTCTCTCTTGTGGGGGAGCTATTTTGGTGGAGCCCAGTGTTAGTTTGTTAGTGTTTGAGTAGTTGATTTTGGAAACTCATACAGATCTATGGTATCACTCTACCCATTTAACAGTATGGGAGGGTGTGGTGTTGATACTACTTCTTCGGGTTTCGTGTCCTTACCTTGTTACCTTGGCTTTTCTTGGATTGTGGCACTCCTATTTATTTGGATCTTGTGTCCTTGCCTTGTTGCCTTGGTTGTTCTTGGATCATGGCACACCTATTTGTAGTAGTTGATCAAATTATGTTTGGTGTTTTTTTTCACATTTTTGACATCACTCCATTGACAGTCTCCTTACATGGAGCTATTTTGGTGAAGCCCAGTGTCAATTGTTTTTGAGTTATATGATCGAGCAGTGGATTCAAACCATAGTGTGCACCACTTCTTCAACATTGTACATGTTTTGGGCCGAGCTTCTTGAGGATATCTTGCAGCAGGATTTTTCTCTCTACTTTTTGTTATTATTGGTTTTGGGTACCTTGCGGTGTCCATTTTCCCATTTATTGTACGTGGGTACCTCATCATGCCTTGTTGTGGGACCCACCTTCTTTTCCACCCACCTAAGCTATGCTTATGGGAGGGTGTTAGTGTAGGTTATTATTTATCCTTTTATTTATTTATTAGGATAATTCTTACACTTGTGTTAGCCCTACACTTGTTGGGTTAGCTTGCTTAGGTGTACTAGTTGTGTGGAGTTAGCTTCTCAGTTATGTGGAGTTAGCTTACTAGTCTTTTGGAGTTAACTTAACTACTAGTATCAGTTAGTGGGAGTTCTTCACCACTGATTTAGGTAGTAGTTGCACTTCCCTCCTCCTATATGTACATATTTCTTATTGAATAATTCAAGTCATTCTATTGTAATGTATTGAGCATTATGGATTATGATGGATTTCCATATATGGTATTTTAGCTCTTTTGTCTTTGAATCTAATGTGGTGTGCTATTATCATCTGAGATCGCGGCTTGGAACAATCTTCTTATCGTTCCTTTTAAAGTATGCTTTAATATGGTTGAACAAGTCTTAAGGATAAATTGGGGACTCTTCCCATGAGGTGGTGCGTGGGGGAACGTGAGGCATGGTTTTATTTCAAATCCATTTAGGTCTTTATGACCCTTTTTAAATAATCGTGATGATTTCCCTTCTCAAAATTGGTTTTCTTGGTCTAATGTTCGAGAAGGTCTTAACGAGGTATAAAAGGATTTATCATTTCCCATCTCCCATTAACAAGCTTTTGATTTTACAACAAGATGGTATTCCCTTATCACCATTTGGCCAAACATTATTTTGTCATATCATAAGGGTGATCTCTTTCAATGTACAAAGTGGACCTAATTATAGGTTCCTAATTATCAATTCTATCTTAATGTATCCTTATTCAATCATATAGGTGTCATCTCTCTCATTCACCAAGTTTGTAATATTGTGTCATGTCCTCCTTGAATGCTACTAGTTAGATCTATTGGTGGAATTTCATCATTTACCGTATAGACAAGTTTCTCTTCCACTTTGGTAAGCGGTTACTTGTGTTCAAAATGATCGATTCCACTCTTCATCAAGAGTTTCAACGACTCTCTTCTCTACTTGAAGCTCAACCCTTTGACATCGTTACCTAGTTCCATGCATAAACTTCATCATTAGCTTAAGGTTATTGAGGATCACAAGGCCATAGGTTATGATATCTATGTCATACTTCATTGGCTTAAAGTGGGAGACAAAGCTTCCAAAATCTTCTTCAATTCCCTTTAGTTTAAATTTTCAAAATAAGTCTATGAAAGTTTTTCAGAATTATCATGATCGTTCACTAATCTCTTTAATATTTTCAATGAATTTTGGATCATTATAATCTACTTTTTAAAGCTCAAGAAGCTTTAAGGAAAGTCACACTACCTTACAACATTGTGTTAAGGTGTCTCCTTATAAGTTGTCCTCTCGGGATTAAGAAAATATTGTAATACTCCTCTGTTTTTGGATGAGTTGTACAATTATTTACTTTGTATTGCTAATTATAAATCTCTAGGAATTGATGGATTTTCCTATGAATTCTACTTCTTTCATCAACATGGTTTGTCCTTGGTAAGGATCTCTTTCGAGTTTACGAAGGCCTTGCATAATCATTCTCTTGGTAATTTTATCAACAAGGGAGATATCAAGTTTATTCCTAAAGATTGTAATCCTAAACTCATCACTAGTTAACATCCTATTACCCTTCTTAATATTTCCTACAAGATATTTGCCAAATTCCTTTCTCTCCATATCGCTAGATTATTCCCAAGATTGTTTTCCCTAAGAAACTAGTTTTTTTAAGGGAAGATAAATTCTTGACAATATGTTAATTGTTTGGGAAGGTATGGAGTGGGATAGAACTTCCTTACAAGGTTTATTTTTCTAAAAAATATTCTCAAAAGGCTTGTGATCACATTAAATGGCCTTTATTATTTCTATGCTCAAATCCTTGGGGTGTAGACCCTTTTTTTTTCAATTTTTTTGTGAAAATCTATTTATTGAATCCTATTCTTGCCTCACTATTAAAGGAAATCAATCAAAATATATTAGGTTATTCAGATTTATTAGGAAAAGGTGTCCTTTATGCTCCTAACCTTTTTTGTGTGTTTTTTTCTTCATTTAACCTTAGTTATCTTATGGTAGAACAAACTAAGCATGGATACATCCGGAAATCTTTCTCTCGATCATGATTCTCAAATTATCAATGGGAATTTCTTAATTTAGATTAACTCTTTCCTTATCTTAGCCAAAATGAGCATAACATTAAAGAATTTTTTTGTGTTTTCCCAGACATCTTATGTAAAGCTTCAATTTTCAATTTCCAATTAGCCAAATCTCTTGGCTTTAGGAAGATTTCTTGGCCTATTCTTGATTGGTGAAAATTATACTTGAAAATGAAATTAATCATGGGGAAAGATCCATGTAATGAAATTACTTGTATAATTTAGATTATGAGTAGAAATAGAACACCAAGTAAGAAAATATTTTAGAATAATGATCTCAATATGCAATTAGAATAAATAGCTTATCCACTTCGAGGGGGAAACCTCCAAACCATAAAATAGACTCAAATGCTCCAATGATGATTCATCTACTACCTACAATCCCCTATATATACTATTCATATGCTATGGCCATCACCAAGGTCAACCTACTAAGCATGAGAAAGTATAAATGATATAATAAAATGATACGGTAAGCCACAAGTCGGCTACTCATATCCTAATACAAGTAATAGGTTAAGGGCGTAGCATGCCCTTCCCCTTCAAACCAAAATTGTCCTCAATGTTGAATAATCCTGGATGTTGCTACAGAAAACCTTCATCCTCCCAAGTCGCATCCTCTATGCTTAGATTCTTCCACTTGATCAGATATTCCTTAATGTCTTTGGTTCTCAGCCTCTTAGTACGTGTTTGCAGAATCTTCTTTGGCTCCAAAATGATTCTTCCTTCCTCATCAAGTTCTAGTAACTCTGTTTGGGCTTCAAATTTATGTCCAATAACCTTCTTCAGGTAAGAAACATGGAATATTGGGTGTATGTGTGAAGATGGAGGCAAATCTATTTTATAAGCAACACTTCCAATTTTCTGTAGAACCTGATAAGGGCCATAATATTTAGGAACAAGTTTTTTGTCCTTTTTATGTTGCTTTAGGGACATATTCTTGTAAGGATGGAGATGTACAAAAACCCAGTCACCAATTTCAAAATGTCTTTCACTACGGTGTTGATTTGCTTGTTGTTTCATCATGTTTTGTGTCAATGCTAAATTCTCCTTCAAACTAGCCAAAACTTGTTGTTGATGTTGAATGTGTTCCTCAACATCTCTAACCTTGTTTTGCACCCTCAAAGAAGAAGTGATAGAAGGTGGATGGTAACCATATAATCCTAAAAATGGGGTCATTTGAGAAGAGGTATGAAAAGATGTGTTATACCACCATTCTGTAAGTGGTAGCCATTTAATCCACCTTTCCTTCTTATCTGATACAAAACAATGTAGATACCCCTCTAAGAATTTGTTGACCACTTCCATTTCCCATCGGTTTGAGGATGATAAGATGAACTATGAGCTAACCGAGTACCCAAACATGAAAATAATTCCTTCAAAAATTACTTCTGAAAATAGGATCACGATCACTTACAATTATCTTTTGGGTTCCATGTAGTCTTTGAATTGTCTCCAAAAAAATAATTGCATGATCAGTATTGGCTGCAAATGGATGTGATATGGCACAAAAATGGGCATATTTTGTGAGCCTATCCACAATCAACAAAATAAAATTCTTACCCTCTGAAAAAGGTAATCCAGTGATGAAATCCATGGAGACTTCCTCCCATCTCTGGCTAGAAATTGGTAAGGGTTGCAACAGACCTAGTGTCTTAACTATTTCCCCTTTGTTCTGTTAGTACACTAAACACTCTGATACAAAAATTTTTGCATCCCCCTTGAGTCCTTCCCAAAATAATTCTCTTTTTATTCTATGATATGTCTTCAAAAACCAGAGTGTCCTCCAATATGTGAGGCATGTAGCTCTCAAGAATCTTATGCTTCAACTTAGAATCTTTACTCAAGTATAACATGTCCTTGTACCATAACACATTACCTTTCCACTCAAATTTGTTAGATGTTATAGATCCTTGCTTGATATTTTGTATTAGAGATTGTGTATCCTTGTCTTGATCCCATTCCAATCTTGCTTCATCCACCCAATCGGCCATCAACATGGACATTCCACATAGTAAGGCATCTGCGGATGTATCCCTTCTAGACAATGCATCAACTACTACATTTTCTTTACCCTTTTTGTATATGATTTCAAAATCATAACCCAACATTTTTTTACCCACTTTTTTGTTCCTCAGATGATAACCTTTGCTCCAAAAATTATTTGAGACTATCATGATCATTTTTACCTTAAAGTGTCTACCCATGAGATAGGGCCTCCATTGCTTGACCGCATGAAGAATAGCCATCATTTCTTTCTCATAGACATGTTTGAGAAGATATTTTCCTTTGAATTGGTGACTCTCAAATGTAATTGGTCTTCCTTCCTACATTAGAACTACTCCCAATCCTGATCCTGAAGCGTCACATTCAACAATGAAGGTTTTTGAGAAGTTGGAGTAGCCAAAACTAGGGTGTTGCACATGGCTTCCTTTAGCTGCTCAAAGGATTTAGTGGCTACATCTGTCCAATGGAAGGCATCCTTCTTTAATAATGTAGTGAGTGGGGTTGCTATTCTACCATATCCCACACAAATCTTTCCTAGTAGTACCCTATTAGTCCTAAGAACCCACGAAGATTTTTTTAGAGTTTGGGCTTTGGCCATTCCACCATAGCTTTGATCTTTTGAGGATCAACTTTGACACCTTCATGGGATACAATGTGACCCAAGTACTCTACCTCTTGTACACCAAAAGAACATTTGGATGGATTTGCATAAAGAGTATGTTTCTCCAAAACTTCCAACACTTTATTTACATGTTGTAAGTTTTCTTCCCATGTCTTACTATAAATCAATATGTCATCAAAGAAAACTAATACAAATTTCCTTTAAAATGGCCTAAAAATAGTGTTCATCAAGCTTTGAAAGGTTGAGGGAGATTTGTAAGACCAAAAGGCATTACCAAAAACTCATAATGGCCCTCATGAGTCCTAAAATCCATTTTATGAACATCTTCCTCTCTTATTCTAATTTGATGGTACCCCAAACGAAGATCTAATTTTGTGAAATAAATAGCACCATGTAATTCATCAAGTAAATCATCAATTACTTGGAATAGGAAACTTATCTTTGATGGTGTACTTTTTGAGTTCTCGAATAATTGGACACATCCTCCATGTTTCATCCTTCTTATGTACCATGACCACTAGCAAAGAATATGCACTCTGGCTATGCTTGATGATACCTTCCTTCAACATTTCCTGCACCATTTTCTCGATCTCACTTTTATGGGAATATGGGTATCTATATGGTCTGATGTTAGGTGTTTGGATCCCTGGAATCAACCGAATGGCATGATCATGATCCCTAACTAGTGGTAGTCCTTTGGAATTTCATCAAAAATAGACAAGTGAGCATCAACAATCTTCTAAAGATCGGGTGGCATTGAAGACTCTATATTTTGTACTCTATGGAAAATAACTTTGCTATAAATCCATCTACTCCTTTTCTGAGAACCTTCAGTATTTGATGAGAGATAATAATCTGTGGAGACTTAGCTACCATCCCATTCAATTGTATTGTCCTTCCATCTGAATGAAATCGCATGAAAATTCTTGGAAATTCATCTCTATAGTACCTAAGGTTGTGAGCCATTGGACACCCAAAACAATATATGCCCCTCCCATAGAAATAGAAAACATAGGTGAGTCTAATATGTAGTCTCCCATGGAAAGCTTGATACTATGGCACTTTCCTATGCACTTGACTATCCCACCATCCGTAATCATAACTTTCATTTCTGGAGTTGGGTAAATAAAACAATTGAGGCGGGCAACTAACTTACTATTTATGAAGTTATGAGTACTCCCCAAGTCAATCAACACCGTCACCTTCTATTTTTGAGATATCTAATAACCTTGAGTGTTTGAAGAGTACTAATACTTGATAATGCATAGCAAGAAATTGTAGGTTGGTGATCCTCTACTTCATCTTCTACTGGTTCCTCACCTCTCCTATAATTTCAGCTTCCTCATTATCCTCATTACCTTCATGAATATAAAACAAATTCTTCTCATCACATTTGTGTCCTCGGTCCATATTTTTATCACGGTTAAAACATAATCCTTTTGCTCTCTTTTCTTCCATTTGTTGAGGAATCATTCTAATTGTCCTAGCGAATGAAGGGGAAGATATACTACGGTCTCTGGTGTTAATGAAAGGTCCTCCTACTACAAATAATTTTTTCCTCTTATCTACGTGCCATGATAATAGAATCATAAAGCTTGAGTGGATTAAACATACGTACCTCATGCTCGATGTGGTCCTTAAGACCCCCAAGAAATAGGTCATTCAGATTCTCTTCTGGAATATTCTCCACCCTTAAGGATAGGTTCTGGAATTGATCACATAATTTGGTGATCTGTTTTTGCTAACTTTTAATTGACTAAATTAGTTCTCTAAAACACTGGAACTATAGCTAATTACAACTCCTCGGTAAAAAATGTCCAAGTGACACTGAGACCATTCTTCTGCCTCTGAGCACATAACCATAATACCAAATGAATTGGTCTGGTTCAAGATACAGGGATGCCAATGTCACCTTTTGTCCCGATGGTGTTTGATGTAACTCAAAGAAGTTCTCCATTTGATTTATCCAATTCAGGGGATCCTTACCATCAAATTTATGCATATCCACTTTCGGCATCATGTTCCGTGGTTGCGAATAAGTTGGATTCGATGGGGGCTGAAAATTGATCCAACATGGTTATTTTGTCCATGATTTTGAACTGAAGATCCTCCTTGGTTGATATGGGGTGGATTTGGGCCATACTGTTTACCCTTTACATGTTGCATGATATCATCCAACCGCTAATTGATTTGGTTTATGTCTCCTTTAGAGGCCATCTCAGATTGTACATTTCTCGCAGCTCATATGAAGTTGGCTCACCTTATGATCAACTGAGGTAAACCCTAGTGCTAAAGAATCTGTATTTACCCCTTCTAACTCTATCTTTTCAATCACTACCCCATATTTATATGGGGTTTTACCTAGAGTAACCGGATTCTTTTTTGCTCTTGTGGAAGGCCCCGCCATGATGTCAAACCTTAGGGTTTAGGGGTTCGATACAAATTAGGCCGAAAAATAAAAAACACAGAGAAGATACTAATACTATTTTTTTGAGATTTTTGAAAATGTTAAGAACTTGACAAAATTCCACAATTGCACCCTAGGCAAGATTTTATGAAAAACCCTAAATTTGTAATAACGTTTGCAAAAAAAATTTAAAAGTATGAAATTTTCAGGAACCTTACTTGAAATGTTTCACAACTCTGATAAAAATATCCCCCACCAATTCGCTTTGGTTCGCAATATATGGTGGAAACAAAAACAAATTAGGGTTTTTGCCCTAATTTTGGCCCGATCGTAGCTCTGATACCACTTGTAATGAAATTACTTGTATAATTCAGATTATGATCAACAATAGAACACCAAATAACAAAATATTTTAGAATAAAGATCTCAATAAACAAGAAGAATAGCTTCGCCACTTCGAGGGGACAACCTCCAAACCATAAAATAGACTCAAGTGCTCCAATGATGATTCATCTATTACCTACAATCCCCTATATATGATATTCCTATGCTATGTCCACCACCAAGGCTGACCTACTAAGCATGAGAAAATATAAATGGTATAATAAAATGATATGGTAAGCCACAAGTCGGCTACTCATATCCTAATACAAGCAATAGGTTAAGGGCGTATGATTCAAATTCATGGAATCCCTTTGCCATCGATAGAGACTATGCCACTCTCTGGAAATTATTCATTGATCATGTGGAGTGAAAAATTCAGTGTTAGATCTCTAAAGAACTTTCTTTAGCAAGTAAATTCCAAGTTTGCACCAAAATTTTAGCTGCCACCCAAGTGTATTATGCAACTTATTGGTGTCCTTCCTAGGATTCTTTTAGCATACTAGCCAAGCTTTTGTGGGATTATCTTTGGTCTAATCATCAGCAAAGTGGCTTCCATCAGGTGGCTTGGGATGTTTGTACCCTCCCTCGTGACTAGGGTGGTATGGGATTTATTGATGTCTATAGGAAGAGAATTTTTCTTTGTGCTAAATGGGTTATTAGATGTATAAATGGTAACCAAGCTTGGAAAATTCTTGTAAGACATTATATTTCTTCAAGTGCATCTTATGGTAAAAATTATTGGAAAAAATTGGGTTACATACCTTTATCATCACTAGAGTGCCACCAAAATCATGAGTACCTTTTTTGTAAAGAGTATCTAGAAAGAATTTGAAGTTGTTAATACTTTGCTTCGCTAGATTGGGGATGGATTTTACACTACCTAGCTCTCATTTAATCATCACAACATATAGTGGTCTCCCATCTTTACTAGTGAAAATTTCCCCTTTGTTCAAGTTTTAGGTATCAAGGAGCCCCAGGTTTTCTCACAAAAGCATCAACACCATCCATGATCTTGTCTCTCAAGAGATTGGCTTCCTTGACACGAAATAGAACAAAAATTTTAGTTGGTAAATTCTAATCTTTCGCTATGCTTAAAATTCAGGATTTGATGCCTAATATTATGCTTCATAAGTTGGGCATGCAACCTCTTTTATCCTAGTAGAGGGAATGGTAGTTGAATATTTATATTCCTCTTCTTAATTATGATTAAGGTATGATATATTATCTTTTATTTCCAGCCATCAACAAGCTTAATTCATGATGGAGCTAGAATTCCTCTACTTCTACTCACTCGGCAAGGCTCAATAAGGCATGGAATTCCCATTTTGAACCCAAGCTTAACTTATTTCTTTGGTGTCTTATTTATCGGAGTTCTCCTACTAGGAGAGCGCGTTAAGTCTATTGGCCTCCCTAATCCTAAATGCCCTTGTTGTGATCAGCCTAAATATTTCAAACATGTTTTATGGACTTGTCCAAGGGCCTAATCTTCCTAGAAATGGCTACATTCTCTCTTTCAACATTTCCACCCCTAATTCTTTGATTGGAAAGCTTGTCTTTTTGGTAGCTTTATTAATTTTCCCGTTTGTATTGTCTCCACATGGAATTTTTTTCATACTAACATTATCTTTCAGGTTGTGGAAAGATAGAAACAATGTTATTTTAAACAAAATGAGATTACTTTGGAGCTAACCATTAATGAAAAAGTGGCTATCATCTCTGTATGACTATGCAAATCCAGGCCTAAGCACGAAAGTTGCACTAAAACTCACTCACCTACAATAAATTGTAGATTACTAGCACATCACCCCTTACAATATGAGTCGATTCCTCTAGAGGATACTTGTGCCATTACGCCATCCCCGCATTGCATTGTAGAAGATGATATCGTAGTTGATGTCCATCTCCTCCTCGAGGCCATCTTGCTCCATCAATTTGGACCGGGTTGGAGTCTACCACCTCGGGGAAAGGTTGTGGCCAACTCCTCCAACAGAAATCTCCACCAAAGGGGAGCTAATTTTGGAGGTTCTCCACCACCTAACTAGGGTATTATGGTGTCTCTGACTATTCAAATTCCGATCACGATGGTTGGACAATTGATCGGGTTTATCTTAGGATTTGACCGTGGGGGTTTATCCCTCCTAAGGATGATCCTCCACCACCTCCCAATGCTTTCTTGCCTGCCTGTGTGCTTAAATTTGTGCCTCTTTAGTTTTTTTCTGTTCTAGTTGCCTTAATAGTGTGTTTCTGCTTCCTTTTGGGAATTTCTAATTTTTGCACTTTTGTGAGTTGTCTAGTCGCCCCATTGTTGTAACACTTTTTTATTTTAATATAAAGGATTGTTCGAATAGTAAGAAAAAGAATTAAAAAGTGTGTGATGTAAATCCAATTAAAAATCAAATTTCCTTTCATCGTTTTGTACATGAGCACATCATTTGTAAACAGATTTTCTCGCTTCCTCATAAATAATTACTCCGACAAAAGGTTGCATGTTGTTTTCCCATGTGTGTCCAAAAGCTCATTTTTCTTTCAATGTTAAGCATTATGATTGACTACTTAATGTGAAGAGTAGTATTTATATTATAAGAAATCTTTACATCTTTAATATTTGATATATTTCATTTGTTTTTTTAAGAATGACTAAAGTGCCTACCTTTGTAAGGGAGGACAATTATCAAAAACCCAAATTTTAAACTAGTATAGGATAATTCAAATCACCCTTCAACATTGAAGGGATTTTAATAGAAGTCACTATCTTGATTAACTTGAGTCCCAATAGCAATTTTTGGGGATTCTAGAGATTCTAAAATTTTATTTTTTAAAAGGTTATTTTCATGTGAACTTGAAATTGTAAAAGAGTTGGAACTTAGATTATTTTGTAGACTAGTAGCCTTCATTTCTTCTTGAATATTATGTCACTTTAGAGACAAGCTTAATGTATTGGTTATCATTATTGTTAACAAATTGGAATTCCTTCTATCTTTCATTTCAAGCAATAACATCCCTTCTTGCAATCGTCATGGGCAGTCTGGACTAAATGTCCATGGTTATGACACTATAGACACCAAAAACATTGGTATTTGTAGTCCACACGTTGTTCAAACAATTCTTCTTAGGATATTTTAAATCTACTCTTCTAGATAGAGGCTTTCTCACACTCATTTAATGAAAATATTTTTAAAATTGTCCACATGTTATTCAAACAATGTTATACTAAAAATTGTTAGAGATATAGAGGTGAAATTACTAAATTATTTGATGAAATAGTGGTTATATTAGTAAAAATAAAATTATATAATTATTCAAAGAAATGGTGGTGTGGTAAAGCATGCCATGAAGTCCAAACTCTGCCCATAAGTAATGGAAACAAAATGAAACTAGCACGCGGGTAATACTCGGATTACAAAATCACATCATAAAACAAGAACACATGAAATTAGGGAGCATCCACAAAGAGAGAGGATGGTGGAGTATCTTTCATTGAGTGAGTGGTAACCTTTCCATGATATAGCTTAAACCTCAACGATATGCATTCAAGCGATTGCTTTAGGTAGTCTACGTTGTGGGTTCAACTCTTAATTTATCTGTGGAGGTGGCGAGTGGCCCACTATACTCCATTTGGAAGTTATAGGGAGGTTTTCCCTGTGTTAAAATTTTACAATTCAAAATCATTACACTTAAGTTCGATTCCTCTAAATTAACAATAATTATATTTAAATTTGGGCTTTATATTTAAAGCAAAACCATATTAGGGATTAATAAATTTAAATATCAACAAGCAATAATCTTTACCCAAGAAGTGTGATTTCTTGGTATAGATCATTGAAGAAGTCCCAAACTGTGGGGAGAAAACAGGCGTATTATTGTGGAGAATATAATAAAGTTGATGGTAAACTATATTGAATTTTCTAAGGTTTTAAGATTTCCTTTCGTGAATAGTTAATATGTAAAGTCAAATTAAAGAAAAAGAAGAAGAAAAGCCCGTGATCCCCACTGGTAAAAATCAAAATTTACTTTTGATGGAATCCTACACGACCACATCATTTGTAAACCGCGTTTTCTCCACTTCCTCATACGACTTAGTCAACTTCCCTCCAAATACATTACCTGACAAAAGGCTGCATGTTGCGTCTAAAAGCTCATTTTTACCTTTGAGCCCCAAGCGTTATGATTGACTACCTAATGTGAAGGGTACTCGTAGTATTGGTATTGTAAGAATAGTTGATATATTTCCTCAATGTTTTTAAGAATGAGCAAAGCGCCTACCTTTGTAAGGGAGGACAATTATCAAAAACCTAAATTCTAAACTTGTAAACGATAATTCAGATCACCCTTCGACATTGAATGGATTTTACAAGGAGTCGCTATCTTGATTAAAAAAATTTAACGAGTAGTGCGTATTTATTTTGCACTAGATTACATAGATTGTCGGAATCTCAGCTCATTCTTCGAATGAAGCATATAGTAGATTTACAATTACGAGTAAGCGTATAACTAAACTAGTGATCACCTTCAACCTAAGAAGCTATGAGTAAGGGGCATCCACGCCATCAAAGTCACCTAGGACATGATCTTGGCCTCAACCATTTTGACTCATCCGTGGGGTATCTCCAAGCCTTGCACTCAACAAGACTTGATCCCTGGTGGGCTCTTTGAAAGCCTCACAACATCACCAATAGACCAAGGGCCTTCGATGATCTTGATTAACTTGAGTTTCAATAACATTTTATTTTGGGGTTTCTAGTGGTTATAAAATTTATTTATTTTAAATGTTATTTTTATGTGAACTTAAAACTACAAAAGAGTTGGAGTTTAGATCAACTTGTAAACCGTAACCTTCATTTCTTCTTGAATTTTATTTGTTACTTTAGAGACAGGTTTAATATAATGTTTATCATTATTGTTAACAACCTTGAATTCTTTCTTATCTCTCTTTTCCAATAACATCCCTCCTTGTAAGTTGTTAAGGATAGTCCCAAGCTAAATGTCTATGGTTGTAACACTATAGACACCAAAAACATAGGTATTTGTAGTCCACATGTTCAAGCAATTCTTCTTCATGAGATTTTAACCATACTCTTTTACATAGAGGTTTTATCACATTCATTTGAACACAAATTTTTGCATATGCAAGTTGTGTCTTACAACAAGTTTCGGAAGAAAAACAAATCATCTTCCCAACAGAGTTTCTAATTCTAGACAAAATGGATTCCTCCCATAAATGAATGGTTAGGTTCAAAAATATTACCCATATTGGAGATACTATTGGATCTTCTTGTGAAAAATCGCATGACGTAATAAATAAAATTGATCTACCAAGTCCTTTCTCAAATACTCTAACTATATCTTCTTCAACAAAAAAGTGGAAATGAAGAATCCTTTTGATCCAATGTGAATATCTATATGTCCTTCTCACCTTCCACTCTTTATGTTACCTATGGTTGTAAATCTTTCTCATGAGGCTCTCTATCTACGAACTTGCATATTAGCCTTTGATTTATAAAGGCAACCATCTCTTGTTCAACCTCAATATGATCGAAGGTGATAGCCATCTCTTCCTCGGTCGCTTTAATGCACCCTAATTCATCTAGAGGGATTTCTTCCTTGTGTTGTTAGCATGAGCGCTAAGCTATGTTAGAATCCTAAAAATTTGAAACAAATTAATGTTAGAGACAAGGCGTCATTGGTTACTCCATGATAGAATAAATGTCTTGAATTTTAAAAGATATCAAATATTATAACACGATGAATTTTAGAGTTTTATTATGTTATATTTTGGATGATTATAGTTAGTGAAGAGTTAGGTTGTGAGTTAGATATGGTTTTGATTGTTTGAATATAAAAGAAAGAAAATATCTAAAGAATGTATCTTTTCACAATTACAATTTATATCAATACAAAGAGATAGCCCTCATTGTGTAAGAGATTGTGTGCAAGTGCTTTGATTTCTACTAATTATCATTTATTTCTTGTTTATAAGTATCATTTCATTTATGTTAGTATTTTATCATTACATTTATGTTAAAAAATTAATTGTATTTGTGTTAAATGATTATTTGTTTAGTTTGAATTTGTAGTGTTCTACTTTTACCTCTAGTTAACTCTCTCTCTTACCATTTCATTTTGTTTCTTGTTTTCTTTTCTTTTTTAAAATTTCATTATTGAAATATCACCAATAAACTTAAACGCATATATATATATGACCAGCTTAATCCATATGTTTATGCACATCTTTATGTTTTTGGTCATTTAAATATTTGGGGTCCTTATAACCTATTTTTATTAGGTTGCTTGAGTTATTTTCTTTTTTTTTGGATTTTTCTTGCCCATTTTGTGTAGATTTGTGAGTTAATATAATGTTAATTTTAATTCAAAATTCTATAAATATATATGTGTATGAATTTATTTAGAACAATCGTATTAAAATAAAATGTAAGAATAATATTAAAATTGTATTAAAATTTCAACAATATAAATATATGAGTATTATAGAAAAATATTTTAGGTCATATTGTGGGGGTTTCTAGCATGTAAAGATGTTGACTATTAAATGATAGTGCAACAATATTTTAGTATATATTTTTAAAAATGTGATTTGCATGGATCATTATTGAAAAAATAGTAGGAGATAGGGACATAAAGGGTTCCATAGAGTGGTGTGGAAATTAATTGATAGCCCAAAGAAGTAGGAGATTTGGGGTTTTGGATATCAATTTGCAAGGATTTCTCTCAATTTCAAATGAATAATGTGAAGTCTTGAAGGATTTGAAGCTTGGAAATTTTTGCTTAGACTTCACATCACTCAATGGACTCTATGGATCGGCAAGCTTGGAAGGGCCTAGGATTCCAAAGTCTTGTTCTCTCACCTATGTCGGTGAAGATTTATGGTACCTTTTGTATTAAATCATATGGAAAGTGTGGGAGATACTCAAACCTAGTCACATCTGCATTGGGATGGCTTTACATTTGGGATCTCAATTAACTCTCTCTCTTTACAGTGGTATCCCAATCTCAATTTTCATATTGTCCGATCTTCTATGGTACCTTGGTTTAATAGTATCGGGATTTTTGTAAAAAGAATAAAAGTTATTGGTGACTTATTTTTTAATACTTATTAGGAATGGATGTCATGGGATACGCTAAAAGATAAATTTCAGCTAAAAATGAGGACACTAATCCATGTTAGAAATTATGAATTCTATACTGATGATTTTGTGCACAAAATTAGTATTTCCTCAAGTATGTCATGGTGGAGATATTGACATTGGCCCTCAACTACCCCTTTTATCGATACAAACTCATATTGGCTATCATCTTCTTTCCCCTCAAAGGCATATTCTAGGCAATTCACTAAATCACCATTGGAATCTTAATTCCATGTGATTCATCCAAAAGGTTTCATAATATTTCGAAAGCATGCACATTGAACCTAAAAATCTCATTTATTATTGTGTCTTATGTATCGGGCATCCTTGTTAGAGACATGCTTGAGCATATGGGGGTTTCAAACCTGCTTGTCCCATTTGTCAATAATTATAGTCTATTAAATACCTCTCCAAGTTTTTCCCCACACGCCTAATTTTCCTAGATGTGGATTTATACCGTTTTCTATCCTTTCATCCTGACAATTTTACTTGGAAAATGGTTCTTTTGGAGGATGCGGCCATGTTATTTAAAAAATAAAATAGTTATTGGAAATTTTTTAGAGCTTACATCCTCTTTTATATTTGGAAGGATAGAAATTTTTATTTTTAATAACACCACGGTGGATACAAAAATTTATGTGAATAATCAAGTTACCATGCTCTCAAATATGATGCTTCAAATCTAGTTCTAAGGGGAGAAAAAAATTCCTAGAAGTGGAACACCTATAATCTATGCTCTTGCCTTATGAGAATGATTTATGCATTATCATTCAGTGCCTCTAGAATCATTATGCCACTAAGTCCCTTCTCTTTCTCCCGAGTTGGCAATTTCACGATGTTACTCCAACAAGAAATGGAGCTCTTTTTCCCAACACTACAACTATCCTCCCATATCTCAAGTATCATTCACCGACCCACGTGACAAATTATTTTACCTTGTCGACAATAGTGGTGGAAGTGGGTGGGTACCCCTTTGAAGGGAAATTACCTCATTAGGTGCTTTCCATTTTACCCTACCACAAGTCTTAGCATGAAGCTAAAGAAGAAGTGCAATAATAGCAATAAAATGATAGGTGGGATTTCATCCCGCACACAACCCACCTCTTTGACATTCTTTGGTTAGGGGCAAGCCTCATAGTCCTCCATCTCTACCTCCTTCAACTAGCATGTTCAGTATTGTGGATTAATTTTCATTTTCTTTTTTTCTATATGACTCTTTTATTTCTTGAACCTTTTGATTAAAAATCTTAGTTTTATTATGTAGTCCAAAATTTTGATGCTCTTTTAAGGTGAGTGGCATCTTTTTTAGGCCTTCTTAAGCCAATTTGATCTACATTCAGAGTGTAACTTTTCCATCCAAATTTTTATATAATTAGGATGGACTATACTTTCTCTATTAGTGAAATTATACTTTTAGGTATAAGCTCTCATCATGTATATACATTTTTATTATTATATAAAATGGTTTTGTTGGTTATATGTAATATCTCTCCACAAAGACAATTATACAACTTTGATGGTAAAATAGTATTATTTTAACTTTTTAAATAATATGAATCTTTGAGTTTTTGCTTCATAACCAACCTAAATTTATAGTTAATTTTGTTATTTTAAAATTACTATGAAATTGAGAGACCGATAAATTATTTTTCGATAGTAGTTTATTTATGTGATGTCTAAGTTATGCCTTTATTAGTATATTTTAGATTTATTGATTGGCCTTTAATTGATTTTATACATTTTTTACCATACTTTCTTATTTGAGATTTCTTTTTCTTTTTCATGTTGGACTCCATCTATCTCCTTTCCTTTGGGTTTTCCTTTTTTGGTTTTTTTATCCTACTTTTTTGTTGTTTTGATTATTTTTCCATTTCAATAGAATACAAAATGGTCATAAACGTTTGTACATGCTATGGAAATGGTCATTTTTGTGGGTTTTTAATTCAAAAATTAAATTGAAATGATGAACGATAAATCATATTCTAAATTAAATGATAGCCCTAATACATCCAAATTTATGTGTATTTTATTATTTCAAAGCAATTCACTCAGCTTGAAAATACTTAAAGCATATAAATGGAAGAAACTTGCTCATGCATTAGATGAAATAATGTGCTTAATGTAGAAACCTAGGATCCGTTGTGCTAATTTAAACATTAATTGCACAAATCACACTAACACCCATCTCTATTTATTAATTAATGACCCTCTCGTAATTTATTCAATTCTCCTCTCTTAGATACTAATTAACAACATTTTTTTGTAAAATCATATCCGTTTATTAATGAATAATCCATTATTAATTAATTAAAATTCCATTTCATCTATTATTAATAGCTATTATTAATTAATTAAAATTTTCTTTCATTTATTAATTAATGACCTTTCATTAATTAAATCTTACATCAAATCACTTCTAAATCACCTCAAATTCCTCCTTCTACAATCAAATTTAGACATGAATTAACCAATTTTTTATTATTTAAATAAGCCCCATTTCTTTCCATCTAATTCCTATAGAATATTAATCTTGTTTATCTATTATCACACATTCATTAAAATTTGAACTTATTTAAAACATAAAACCCGTATAAAACCCTTTACCCCTTTCTAAAACACGCCTAGTTCTCATGTTAGCATTATACGTTTAGAGATAAAAGGAAAAATTAAGAAACCCCTTTATTAAGAAAAATGAAATCCAAATATGGTTCATGCCGGTTTGAATACACTTGATTTCGCTTCATCAAAATCCCCTCTAAGCAACTAGATTTTGTCACTTTGTCTCATTCTTGGTTCAAATAAGGACATCCATAATTCGAAGGTGAATCCAAACATCTAAGGGAGAGGTTTGAGTTTCTTTTCTCCAAAATCTTTGTTTTCCTTCTTTTCCTTTGAAATTGTTTATCTTAATGTAATGAGCTTAAAATGATTAATGTAAATTGATATTTTCAAATGTAAGTTTTATAAGTGTATTATGTTATGAATTTTAAAATATTTCTTTGGTAGAATAACAATTTCGAAGTAAGATCGAAAGAGGGATCATGAACTGGAAAATGAAATCATTAGTTTGGTTCTAAGCATCTTTGATATTAGACATGACTTTTTCACAAAATTCAAATCACTTAAATTACAATTAAAATAATGCAAGAATGTAGGATATGTAAAAGTGATGAACATATGATCATTTCCATTCTTTCTAAGCTAGACCTTCTAAATACTCTATTTTTGTTTCTACATTCCATGTCATTAGGAGTTCCTCGAGCTAGATAGACTATGTCATATTTGGATGATTTTACTTCCTCCTTGACTAGAAATTAAGATAAATTTATTCAAATGGGAATATCAAAGTCCTTTGTATCACATTATCTTATTGTTGAACATGAAAAATAAACGCCTTCAAATACCAAAGACAAGAAACATAACAAGAAAAAAAAATGCTTAAAAGAAAGATAAAATAACAATGTAACTTATGAAGTAAATTTGAGACCTCCTCTTTAGATTCTAAATCTAAGAAAGAGAAGGTCAATTATATCTATTGTATAAAAATTTGACATGATGAGCATAAGTATATTGATATCCTAACATACATTCTAGATAAAAATACTATTAGGGTTCTCGGTTGCATACACATAGAAATCACTAGTTTAGGATTCTATAAAGATGAAAGATAACAGCAAGTGAAAGCTAAGGAAAATAAAATTGCAAAGCACCTGTAGCAATTGCATCTCAACCTACTAAATGGATTCTCGACTCGATGCTTTAGACCACATGGTTTCATCACTTGTTTTCTTCACTTCCTTAGATTTATATTATATGTTGGCTATTTTGATAGGTGATCACACTTCTACCGAGATATCTAGGAGAGGGTCTATTGAAAAAGGTGATGATGAATTTTAGGTTGTTTTTATGTACCTTCCTTGTCAACTAATATCCTATTAATATATAAAATCACTCACCATGGTTCATACAAGAGGGTTGAGTTCACTCTTGATTTTGTGGTTATTAGTGAATTTCATAATGGTTTTACTATTACAATGGGGAGATTAGATCACCAATATTAGGTTTATATCTTCTCACACTTTACTCCTGATGATAATTCCTCTACAGATGAGGAGATATCTTTGAGTTTGAATCTTGATAGTTCAGTTTTTTTCCATTCAACTCACCGGATATTAATTATGATGACTTAGATCAACTTAAGAAAATTCGTGATGATAGGGATTCTTCTTCTAGTTCATATGATGAGGGTAGTGACAGTGATTCCCCTCCTTCCTCTCCTAATCAATTTTCAAAGGTTGAGAAATCTCCTCCCAAACCTTTGATTTCTTATCTTCTTTGGGATAGATGCAAACTATATGATGTAGGTGATTTGGTTGGTTCTTTATCAAACGACAAGTAAACCCATTTATATTTCCAGGATGTTCCACATGTTCATTTTTCCTTTACCTTTGATCCATATTATTTTATTGTAGCATTTAAAATTCTTGATTAATATGTAGTCTATATTGATTGGTTTACTCGACAATAGGCTTCTTTATCTATGATATTTATTGTGAGTTTAAGAGGCTTCATCTTCTAGAGGTATGACTAGTCATGCCTACTTATATCTCTATTTCTAGGGAGATTATCTATGCTCTTTTATGGGGATTTTCTAATAGGGGAGATATTATATGTACTTCTATTTTCTCTCTTTTGGAAGGAGTTTTTCCTATTGCTTTTCTCCTTTTATCTAATTTATGAGGGATTTTCTATGTACTTAGGTAACTTATCAAGTATTATTGTTGATATCGAACTCTTATACACATCTAAGTTACACCTAAGAGGGTGTTAGAGTAGGTTTTACTATTGGAACTACCCATTATATTAAAAATATAAGAGTGTTAAAGTAGTAGGATTGACCAAATAATTCATAGCCTCGCAAAAATACATGAAGGCACCATGAAACTCCCAAAGAAAAAAAAAAATTCCATGAGGGAAAACATCACCACCACATTAAAATAAACTACGTAACACTAAGAATGTACCACTGCTCCAAGAGGAGGAGGATCATCCTAAAGATGGATGTAAATCTCACTAAATGACTCGGTTAAAGGAGGATCAACTGCGCAACCATCATGATCAAGCATTTGAATCTCACAGAGGCATCATAATTCCCCAACTAGGGGGTGAAGTGTCAAAAATGCTTGAGTACCATGTGGAGGAGAGACCCATCATGGATAACTAGCACATCCTTCCCCATGGAGGAGGACTCTAGCCCGACCTTGAAGAAGACAAAGTTGAAGGGTAACCTCGGGAAGAGGAGGAGTGATGGCTAAAAATCAGATTTTGTGACGTGGTCCTTGTGGAGGTGGTTAGTGTGGAAGATATGGCCAAGATGGTGGTAACAAAAAGGGTTAGGAGGGACCCAATGCATTGTGCAAGAAGCACTCCCCTAGTGCGCAAACAATTATTATAGGTGAGCAAACTCTAGAGAAACATTTTAAGATTGAGCTTGAATTTGAATGCACGTAGCAGAAAAAATAGTCACTTTATCATTAGTGGAAAATAAAGTGACATATTGATCATTCTAGAAGATAGCAATATTACGAGCTTTCCAAATTTAAAAGAGAATACATGCTCTGAAAAATGCCACAAAATATCAATATAGGAAGGCCAAGAACTAAAATCTCTAAACAACGCCATCCACCAATGAAAAAATTAGGCAAGGATTGAAACAAAGTATGCATCCAAGACCAAGTGGCTTAAGTATGGGAGAATTTCCAAAAAAAAATTGTTTCAAAGATTCTGGTCAAGAGAAAAAGGGGCATTTAGGAATAGGAATTCCAATGTGGCTGATTCATTCATCAACAAGAAGAACTTAGAAGTAAGGATCCAAATTAAATGGTTGACTTTAGGTTCCAAAGGATGCTTTCGTACATGGTAAAATCATCAAATCCAAGTATTTGGGGTAGATTGAATCCCCAAATGAGCATTGAGTCTAGAAATAGCAATTTGAAATATGACTCAAAAGTAGGTAAATTATGCTAGTAGTATAGTGAAAATAATAATACTATGACTCCACCACCAATCCCTTCACCAAGCATCTAGAGGTTTAAGATCCAACTTATGAAGAATGACATCAAGCATGAACTCTTGAATTCTATGGATAGAAGAAAGGTCTAAATTGGAAATATTGAAATTCATCTTGAGTTCAGGCTAGGAAATCCAATCTCTATTGGAAACCAAATCTTGAATGGTGTGAATCCCTTTTCAATATAAACTAAGACCTTTGATGCCCAAATTTTCAACAAGAAGGATACTATATTCTCTCTTGCTAATGGGAGACCACCGGATATTATATGAATTTAAAGAGAGTCCGGAGTGAAATCCATCTCTAATCCATCACAAAAATGGTTTCACATCTTAGAAGTCCTTCCATATGCTCCGACAAAGAAAGTTCCAGAATCTTAAGAGGAACCTATGTGATAATTAAGGTATGTAACCCTATATTTTTCCAACATATTTTTCCATAAGGGGAACTCAAGCAATGCAATGTTAAACCACACTTGTTCAATATTTATTATTGTAATGAAATTACTTTTATAATTATGATTATGAGCAACAATAGAACACCAAAGAACACAATATTGCAGATAAATGATCTCAATATTCAAGTAGAATAACTTAGCCACTTCGAGGGGGAAACCTCCAAACCATACAATAAGACTCAAATACTCAATATGATGATCAACTCACTACCTACCCAAGGAGACAAGGAGAGGAAGAAAACAAGGAAAAATAGAGCCTACACTAAAATGGTGATACACTAGAGAAGGAAAGTGTTGATTATCTATCAAAACTACCATGGAACAAGAAGAGGTGAGCAATGGAAAGGATGGACAAGTGCATCACAGACCAAAGATGGATTTCACATAGAAAATGTTCCAAAACTCCATGAACATAGCTCCAAAACCTACAATGAACATCCAAACATGCACAAATACCCTGTAATGAAGAGAGGTAAGGAAAACAACAAAGAAAACGAGCCAAGGATGGACAAATGCATCACAAAAACACATTTTTTTATTGCTCAAAATTTACACAGTGCATCATTTCATGGGTAAGAGGAAAAAATGCCATTACAGAGTAGGGGAGGAGGTTCAAACTCCATTTTTGACCCTAGGGAAGAAAAGAAGGGAGAGGCAGAGAAGAAGGATGAACAACCTTTTTCAAAATGAGCCAAAACTGGCTTTTATCGCTCGAACAGAATGAAGGAAATGAGAAAACGTGGGAAAATCAATTTTAAAACTCCAACCACCAACAAGATCCATTTAATTAGCCTAAAAATGATGGGTTTCCATGAAAAATCCCATACTTCTCGTATATTGCATTGCTTCGCAGAGCAAGAAAGAGGCCCATACTTCATTAATTTTGGTGGTTGGGGTCATTTTCTTACAATTTTTCCATGCCAGAGACATTTTCCCATTTTTCTCCCACAAAACTCCATCAAAATTTAAAATTAAAGTGTCCATCATGTAGAGGATTTCAACATCTTTCCATTGATACCAAAATCATGAAAATCCGAGCTCTAGATCGAAAGATATGGCCTTCTGAAGATTTAGGGCAAAAAGGGGCAAAATTAGGGCAAAAATCGGGTCGGCGGGCCAAAACTTGAACTTTTTCCCTTTTCACAAAATTGGGAAATTTTCCCAAAATTCTCCATGGCCCCGCCACTCGATGACACATGTGGCACTTTCTAATTGGTCCATGGGGATGCGGTTCATTTTTCCTTTTGCTTTTCACCACTTTGGCGACAATTCCAAAATCCTCCCGACGCCCCGATCCCCACCGATGAATGGACACGTGTGGCACCTTTTGATTGGTCATGGGGATGCACTTCCATTTTTTCCTTTGACACATTTTGACCAAATTGCCAAAACTTTTAATCCTCCCTCCACGATCCCCCCTCCACTCCACGTGGCACCTTTGACACGTGGCATCATTTCATTGGTTGCATGGGCCCTTAAGTTCCTCCAAATTTTTTTTTCCTTTAAAAGGCTCAAGGGAGTGGGAGCAAATGAATTTTGCACTTTTAGCCCAAAAAGTGCTAAGTTCTCAATTTCTTCCTCCACTCCACTGGCTGAGCCTCTTTGGCACAAAACTCTCCCAAGCTCCATGCGGGCCGCCTTAGGAAAATTTCCCCTCCAAACTCCATGAGCCATAACTCAAAAAATACAAGGAGTTAGGAGGACTTCTTTACCTTTCTGGAAAGGGGAAGAAAAATCCTATCTTATGAAGCCATTTCTAGAATATTTTGAGTGCTTGAAATGTGTGAAAATTGAATTTGAAGCACAAGGAAGGAAAGAATGAAGGCAAGTTAGCCAAAATAAGCAGGGGCTCATTTTGGATAACAATTTTGGTGACTCAGAGGGGTCATCTACCTGCTAGATGAATGATTAGTGGCCTTTTGAAGCATCCATTGGGCATGGAGTCAAGCCTATAACCAACTCTGATCTGAACTATGAAAATCTGACCTCTGAGCCACTTGGAAACCCACTTGAAACTTGGAGTTGATCTTCACCAAAAGCCACTGAATGCACTGTGCAAGAGCAACCAAAACAACACCAAACAACTATGTACAAAATAAAATCATACATGCTCCAAATGGAACATGCAGAGTGTGCAAAAGCACTTCTTCTGCTGAAACAAACCTACCTACACTACTCTAACCAAGAGCAAAGGTAAGCTAAACAAACCCTGAACAATTGGTTGTGCAAAATAGCTTCCTTTCTTCAAAATTGGCAGCCATGCAAATGATTTGGAGCTGATCATGGCTGTTAGTATGAGTGGAAAATCAACAAGAAGAATCTGGTCCTCCACCCAAATCATCAAGGTGTCAACTAAAAAAAATTGAATACCTCTTTTAGTTGCTCTACATTTGGATTGTAGAGGTATTGCAGTTGATCCTTGGTACCTTGCATATCATCCTCATGCCTAGAAGCAAGCATGACTGGTGGAAACTCCCTTTTTGGCTCCAATGAAGCCAAGTACCTGATAGGGCATGGTCTGGTCCTTTGAATGTGCCCATTTCTCTGAAATTCAACTCCAACAATGGAGTCTTCTTGTAGACCTTCTTGGATGGATGGTGTGGAAGAAATGATGAAGTTCTCTACTCTTTTTCTCTTCTTCCTCCAATGAAGAACATGGAAGATTTAAATCTCCCAAACTTGATTCCAAAGAGCTGCTATAAAGTGCAGGCTGCTGCAAATGAATGCTCTCCTTCATGGCAACAGGTTCTTGTGTTTGGAAGATGGATGATGAAGGAGAAAACAATGTGATTTCAACTGGTTCCTCTCCATCAAAATAGTCCTCCAAATCGATAAATAATTACCTCCTTGTTGTCCTGCTTGCAAATGTTCAACCTCTTCCATGGTGTTCTTTTGATCTACAACTTGATCACCATGGTTCTCTTCATTCTCAAACATGAAGTTTGAAAGATCAAACTCTTCTTCAACATTAGAGCTTGAAGAGATGAAGTGGAAGGAAGAACTGAAGGTTCTTCTATAGCCTGTTTTGTGTTCAAAGCTTTTGGATCTCAAATTTTCTCTCCTCCACTCCTCCATGTATCCTTCATTTGGATTTGGAAACCTCCTCCTTCCTCTGAAAGAAGACCATCTTGCTCTGATGAACTCTTCTTCATTGATGAAGTTTGTCAAATCTCTCCTCTGCTCCTCTTCAAGGGACTTGGGGCTGAAGATCTCTTTTAGAGCTTTCTCCATCATGGATTCATTGACTAATTGTGCTTCAAATGAAAGCAAGAAAACATCAATGATGCTTCTTCTTCTTCCGGAGAACTTTTTTTGGTCTCACCCATTTGCTCCTTTCCAATGGGACTTTGAGCTGATTTTCTTCTTCCATGACTGATTGTGCAACTTGATTGACTCAACATTTTCTTCAAGTAGAGTGCCAACATGGACACTACATTCTGAGAAAATTGATGATCTCTTCTTCTTTTTCTTCTTTTCTTCTTTTATAAAATCAGCCTTAACCACCACTTGTTTCTTCAACCTTTACCTCCTCTATTGGCTTAACCATCAAGGGGATCTTTGTAAACCCAAATTTGGAGCCCAACTCTTAAATTTTCTATCATTTCTTTTTTTTGGCTCCTCTTCTTGTTGTCTCCTTGACTGATTTTTGAATTTCTTCCCAACATGGACTTGGGAAAGCAAGAGGAGTGGTAGGTTGGGATTCAACCAGCTTTGTAATTATTTGTGGTGGGGAGGAGGTGGAACTTCTTGTTTGTTTGGAGGGATGATTTTGGAAGGGAAAAGGGGAAGAAGAACTGAGATGGGATGGAAGACTAGGGAATGGAGAAATGGAATCAACTTGGGGCAGCATTCATGGGGAGCTTGGAAATTGATTCAAAATGAGATGGTGCTGCTTGAGGAATGGAAAGAGAAAAACTAGATGATGGTGTAGAACTTACCCATTGACAAGGTTGATTCACCACTTTTCTCATATAGGCCTCTATCTCTTCAGTCCATTGTGCAAGTTGGGGCAGCATCTCCACCATGAAGTCCAACTTCTCCTGAGGGTTGAAGTCTTGGAAAAGGGCCAACCCATGGACAAGGTGCCCTACAACCAATTCTAAAAGCCTTCATTTGAGTTTTTCTCTTGATTGCACCATGCCAATCTCCATTTTTTGGATCTTCTCCAACAGACCAACATCTTGCATTTGATTGTCTTCATTGTTGCATACCCCTGCTCTTGGAAAGCTCCATAGCCAAACTGATTTTGGCACTGCTGATCATAGGGGTAGGCATGCTGATTTTGAATTTGTTCAAAATGCTGATTTGAAGGAGTTGTAAAACATATTGGAGATGGATTTGAATGGCATTGTTGTTGTAAATGTGAATTCCATGATGGAAATGAAGTCATGATTGCACAACTTCATGGAATGGAAAAGAATGAAAGAGATGGAAAAAATGAATGAAAAAAGGAATGGAAATGAATGAAAAGGAAGGTCTGTAACTTCAGAGATGGGTTGTTGACCATATGGAGTCACCAGATGTGTTTGCAATTGCCTCCAAAGGCTGAAATCTTCACAGGAACACACCAACCTTGCAAAAAATGAAGTGGAAGACCTCTTGGTCCCACCGGGCATGCCAAAAATATTAGTGAAAATTCACAGCACCCCCAAATGAGTTATGGATCTACTTTTCTAAGGAAAAGTCATTTGGTGTGATTGCACAACATTGAGCTTTCCCAAAGTGTGGGACCTTTGCAAATGGGGAAAGCTCTCCAGAGAAGGTTGGTTCCTCTTCCTAAACTACCTTGCCACAAGCTATTCCAGTGCAGGAAAGCTAATCTAACCTAATCTAACTTCCAAGGAGACAAGGAGAGGAAGAAAACAAGGAAAAACAGAGCCTACACTAAAATGGTGATACACCAGAGAAGGAAAGTGTTGATTATCTATCAAAACTACCATGGAACAAGAAGAGGTGAGCAATGGAAAGGATGGACAAGTGCATCACAGACCAAAGATGGATTTCACACAGAAAATGTTCCAAAACTCCATGAACACAGCTCCAAAACCTGCAATGAACATCCAAACATGCACAAATACCCTATAATGAAGAGAGGTAAGGAAAACAACAAAGAAAATGAGCCAAGGATGGACAAATGCATCACAAAAACATGTTTTTATTGCTCAAAATTTACACAGTGCATCATTTCATGGGTAAGAGGAAAAAATTCCATTACAGAGTAGGGGAGGAGGTTCAAACTCCATTTTTGACCCTAGGGAAGAAAAAAGAAGGGAGAGGCAGAGAAGAAGGATGAACAACCTTTTTCAAAATGAGCCAAAACTAGCTTTTATCGCTCAAACAAAATGAAGGAAATGAGAAAATGCATGGGAAAATCAATTTTAAAACTCCAACCACCAACAAGATCCATTTAATTAGCCTAAAAATGATGGGTTTCCATGAAAAATCCCATACTTCATCGTACATTGCTTCACAGAGCAAGAAAGAGGCCCATACTTCATTAATTTTGGTGGTTGGGGTCATTTTCTACAATTTTTCCATGCCAGAGACATTTTCCCATTTTTCTCCCAAAAATCCATCAAAATTTAAAATTTAAGTGTCCATCATGTAGAGGATTTCAACATCTTTCCATTGATACCAAAATCATGAAAATCCAAGCTCTAGATCGAAAGATATGGCCTTCAAAGATTTAGGGCAAAAATGGCAAAATTAGGGCAAAAATCGGGTCAGTGGGCCAAAATTTGAACTTTTTCCCTTTTTTCAAAAATTGGGAAATTTTCCCAAAATTCTCCATGGCCCCCACTCTCCGATGACACATGGCACTTTCTAATTGGTCCATGTGGGGATGCGGTTCCATTTTTGCCTTTGCGCTTTTCACCACTTTGGCAACAATTCCAAAATCCTCCCGAAATCCCCACCAATGTGACCCCCCACCTTTATTGATGAATGGACACACTTTGGCACCTTTTCCAAAATCCTCCGATTGGTCCCCATGATGAATGACACATGGCATGATTGGTTCCATTTTTTCCTTTGACACATTTTGACCAAATTTGCCAAAACTAAAATCCTCCGACTGCCTCCGCACTCTTGACTTGACACGTGGCATCATTTCATTGGCTACGGGCCTTAAGCAATTTCATTTCCTTTGCGGGCTCATGGGAGTGCAAATGAATTTTGTGCTTTTAGCCCAAAAAGTGCTAAGTTCTCAATTTCTTCCTCCACTCCACCGGCCCGAGCCTCTTTGGCACAAAACTCTCCCAAGCTCCACGGGCCCGCCTTAGGAAAATTTCCCCTCCAAACTCCTCGCGAGCCATAACTCAAAAAATACAAGGAGTTAGGAGGACTTCTTAATGGCCCCTCATCTTCTCAATTCTCTTATTCATTTTTTCAATTTCTTGCTTAGAATTCTGTTAGTTTCATGTTTTTCTTCCATTGTTGGTATTTTAGAGGTCATATCAATCTTCTTGTTTCAGTCTTGTTCCATTGCTGCTTCATACAATCAGTTTAGCATAGAATAGCTTCATTTCTAGACTAGAATCCATTAAAGTTGCAGGTTTTGTTTTGTCACAAGGATAGTTTCTAAAACTCTCGGTACACTTGTGTTGTATTCCCACAATAAATCCCGCTAGGAATTGCATAGTCAAGCTCTGTTCACTTGCGCTATCCCTCTCCTACTCGCATTGTATTCGGTCTATATCCAAAGCTGCCATTGTTTGAATACCATCTTCTTTTTGATACTATCATATACACACTTTCTGGATTCACGAGGACATGAAGGAATGAGGAGATCACACTGAGGGGATGAAATCACACACAACTAGATTTACCACTGTTCTATAAATGCCAGGTTTGAGCTATCAAAGTTCTAGTTACAACATATCAAATAGAGTAGTGAATCATTTTATTTCAGTTAAGCTCACTTTCAATATTGCCAGGGAAGTTGTGGGGAATGATAGTTTTGAGAAAAACTATGATTTGTTCCTCACTTCTGAGGTAAGATTGAAGGTTTTCAATTAAGTTAATTAGTTGTCTTTTATCTAGATTCACACATTTGCATAGGTGAATAACCACACCAAGTTATCTCGCTTGTTTAGTTTTAGTATAAAAGTAGTTTAATTGTTGTTTGTAATTATAATGTTTCAATCATATTTTTGTTTAGATTAGTTTCCTTTTCAATAGTAGTATAAATTGTTATTTTCAGTTTAAGTTAATTCGAGACTTCAAAACTAGATTAACACTTAGATCTTAGTTAGGAGGATAAACCACTAGGGAATTTATGCTACCCATTCATAGCCTCTAAATCTCCCCTTTGTCATTTAGCTACCAGGAGATCACACTACCAGATCTTAGTCACTGATCCTCCCATAGTTAGCTATAGGAAAGTTACTTGCCGATTCTCATCCTCACCTATAGCTTTTCTATCATAGAAACTAGCCATAATCCCGGTTGTGGCTTCATCTAAGTCACCCGCATTTCAAACCACCGGTTGTCTCGGCACGACCTCGGGAGGTCGGGTATGGGGAAGGTCACTTTTTGATTATCATCCTCGGGGAAGGTCACTTGTCGATTATCATCCTCGCATGTCACTTTTCCATCATACAAAATTGGTGAACCCGACGTGAAACAAACAATTCTTCCTCTTTTATTTTTCATTTCTTCCATCCACCTTCGCTCTTTCCCATTATTCTATGGGTATTCATATACCCCCAATATGTCGGGATATGATGCATATGGCAGACCTCTCTCAGGTCTCGAAGTAAACTATAGTCAAACAAATAGACAACCATCACCCTCACTTTCTGCATGGGCTGATAACTATTCAAGTAATTACTTGTCATCTCAAACTCCCCCTCAAAGAACTAGCTCAAGTTCTTCATTCCGAATTGAGGAGTTTGATCAATTTGCACAAACACAACAGCCAGAGCCATCAGGCTCTAATAATATGACATTTACTGAGAGTCCACTTCATCTCCTCGGGTCTTGTTCAGACCACAGATCAATAGACAATCAGATCCACTCCCCTTTTTGGATGAGGAGTACTTAGCACGCTTTGCTAAAAGTGAACAACGCTGCTTCCAAAATATGTATCCACCTATAGGGAGTTTACAAATACAATCTGATACCCTATTCCAAGAAAACACCCCCATTCCTCCACCTATGGGAAATACCCTCGGTGAAGCTTGGCATAGGTAATGATCAATTCATAGCAGGGTATCATCACCCCCTTTACAACCTCAAGCTATACAACAAACACCCTTAAGGCAAAACACATGTCTTCACCAATGGAGGTCATTTCAGCCTTAGTTGAGAAGGTTAGAGGGCTGGAACTTGCTCAAGCAAACCAAAATTCATATTTTGGGCAAGCAGGAATCCCCAACCCTCTGCATCACCTAGTCAGTTGACCTCCTTACAGGAACAGGCACGTTAGGCATGCCTCCTCAAAATCCTTATAGTTACCCACAACAAACACCAACTAGGACCGCATTTTCAAACACTCTCCAGTTGAAAACATGACACCTCCCGGCTTGGCACCAAACAACCCATACCAGAACAATGCTCCTCCTTATTTAAACATTTATTCAAAGTCACCACAAGGAGACATGTTCTCTTCTCCCGGATGTTCGTTCAACCACAGGGATTCCCTTATGTCCCTACAAATGCATATGCTATGCCATATCAACAACCCATTCCACCTCCACCCCCTCAACAAGCCCCATCGATGGTCGAGGCCTACGCAGTAGGGACTTATTCAGAATATTTAAAAGAGCCCCTAGACTTCACCATACGAAGTGTTATGCTTCCAAGACCTCTTCCCGATTTTCCCAAATACAAAGGGAAGGGGACCCAAATGCACACATTAAGGCCTATGCCACAACCATACGGGAGTTACTCCCTTGGGATGGGGTTGTCACTAAAATATTCCCTAAAACCTTAGAAGGTATTGCCCTTGATTGGTATTACAGAATACCTAAAGCCTCGATACACTCATTCAAACAACTCGTGTCTGAGTTTATCAAAGCTTTTGACATGAACAAATTGTTAAGAATGGGAATCGGGAGTTCTTACATATCAAACAAGAACATAATGAGTCCATTGCTCATTTTATTCAAAGATGGCATACGGTTCTCTACTCATCAACAAGTGCTCCAAACATGGATCAAATGGAACTATGTGATTTATTCCTTAATTCTCTCAATAGAGAGATAAAGGAAGAAGTCCAAAAGTTCCCACTAAGAACTTACGATGAAGTACTCGAGAGTGCTCTCTCGAATCGACCAAGCAAGCATAGATAGATGATAGTGGTCGTAAGACATATGGGACAAATGGGAAATTAACCACTCCCAATCAAAACACCACGCGGCCTATCCTAATACCGGGAATGCTAATCAAGGACCTAAGATCCTTAACAAGAACCACGGAGTTACAATAGATGGAGTAACTGACCAAGTTAAAAGGGAAAATGTTGTAAACATTTTTCCACCTGTTAATAATCAACGAAATAACAATTTTACTCCAACAATCAACGCGGTGGATTTTAATCATCCACCATGGCAACAACAACAACAACAACAAGAAAAAATCCAAACACAAAGTCCAAATCAAACCCAATTGGATATCAGAGTCAAAACCAAAGGCAACAACCTCAAAATTTTAACTCTAACAACCAACAACCTTATCAGAATTTTGGGTCACAATAGATTTTAAATCAACAGCCTCAAAACTATAATCCCAATCTATATTGTGGCTTCCACAAGATTCAAGGCCACGATACTAGGACTTGTCATGAATACAATAAATTCATGCAGCATTTTCCAAAAGATCAAAAACAACTCTTTATAGATATGTTTTTAGCAAATTCTTGTAGTACCCATGCCAAACGCTTATGCAGGGGCAGTTTCCCCTCAAAATGCATCCCTCAAGATCTTCAATGACCCACTCCCAAACCATTCTAACAATAACAAGTTAGATCCTAATGGAACAAATAAGGGTGTCATGATAAGAAAACAATGATCATGAAGCTTCAACTTCATTAAATCCACCAGTCGCACCCCAATTAGGAACTCGACCTCAAACTAAGATAGTTGGTTTAGTGGAGTTAGACACCGAGCTACCCATAGAAACCATAACAAGAACATGGGATTATTCTCCAACCTACTCCAAGTTATTCATTAGAGCCATACAACACTCAAAAAACATTGGTAAAACCCATAGGCACCTATGATTTAATTAATGATTTAACTAAAACCTTCTCTCACATCTCCTTCTTGGATTTGTTAAAGAACTCTCCCACCCATAGGGCTGCTCTCTTAGAAGCATTAGGCCTTGGTCATTTAATCAACATCACTCCTCCCTAAAACACAAGTAAACCATGTGGACTTTGACGTTTATCCTCCGGGGCAGCCAGATAGGGATACGAATTTATATTCGATATAAGCAAAATGCCAACAGATGCTGAAATTACACGAAGAGGTGACCCAACTTTACATTTACAAGTTTGGGTCTACAATAATTATGTTAAACGTGCAATGGTTGATGATGGGGCAGTAGTTAACATAGTCCCCTTCACTTTCCTTCAAAAGTTAGGATATGGAGAGACAAACTTGTTCCACAACACGAAATACGCTAAGAGGTTATGATAGCCTCAAAGCCACTTCGATTGGAACCATAGTTTTACTAGTCACTTTAGGACCCAAGATGGTCCTCACCGAGTTTTATATTATAGATCGGGAAACCAATTATAATATGATCCTTGGTCAGCCATGGATACACCGCATGAAGGCAATCCCTTCCACATTATTCCAAGAAATAAGATTTCTACACTTAGGGAAAATATTTGTGGCACAAGGTGACCCAAAACCCTTCGATATACACCTAGCTGATTTAAAGAAAAGACCGGTATTCACTCCGAGTTTGAACTTCCAACAAACCAGCTTGTCAAACCAACTAATTCACAACCAAAAGAAAAGATTGATACCCACCACTGAGTTGGAAATTTCAAATCCAGCTGAGGACGTTCCAATACTCAAAAGTGAGACCAATGTTATAAAAACAGTATCACTAGGGACTACCACAAAAATTGTCGAGTTGCTGGAGAAAGACTTACCTATTCTCCTACCATTTGATTCCATGGGTATGGGACACACCCTAGGAATTGCTTCTCTTCCATCAGATGAAATTTTTATGGTAGAAGTAACCAAAGCAAAAGAAATAGATACAATATATCCCAACATCCATTTTTCCAAGCAAGTATTGGACTCTCCACTTCGATGGAGCTAGATGTCACTTTGGAGCTGGGGCGGGAGTGATCTTTACTTCACCTGAGGGAAAGATCCTACCTTTCACCTTTAAATTAAACTTTGAATGTACAAACAATGGGGCTGAGTACGAAGCTCTCCTCCTTGGCCTCATCCTAGCTAAAAGAATGGGTGTCACAACATTAGAGTGCTAGGAGACTCACAACTAGTTGCAAACCAAGTCTCCGAGGTATATGAAACTAGAGGCTGAGCACTTACAACTCTATAAAATAAGTATTAGATCTAAGTAGGGGATTTAACTTCATATCAATTGAAGCAATCCCACGAGAGTAGAACCTTCTCACAGACTCAATAGCAACCTCAACTTCCCATTTCACCCCAAACAACGAGTTGGAGGATACAAATTTCACGGTATCACTTCGTACCAAACCATTAGTGCGTAAAATACCAACAAACTCACTCCTAGCTCATGGAGAAGCTGAGGATGATTTTTCTATCATGGGTCACTTTGATGATGATAGAGTCACTCTCGAATATCTAAATGCCTATGCGGAGCTACACCTTGCTCACCATATAGTTGATCTTTCCCTAATACCACATTCCTCTTCCTACTTTGGAAATCCCATGGTAGAGTCTCCTCCACAAAAGGATCTCGATATCTACGAGATAGAAAATGGAGAAAGCTTGGAGCTACCTCCAGCCCCACCTAAATTTGAAGAAGGTAACGCTTCTTTGATAGAAGAAACCATTGACATAAACATTGGAATGGAGGAAGAACCAAGAATTTTGAAGTTGGGATCCTCGTTAACTCCAGAGGAGATAGAAATACACACCCAAATCCTCAAAGAACATCAAAAGGCTTTTGCATTTAATTATAAAGAAATGACGGGCATTGCACCACAAGTCGTGGTACATAATCTTGTCACTAAACCAGATGTGAAGCCAATTAAATAGAAGTCAAGACCAATGAAGCCAAAAGTGGCTCTCATGGTAAAAGAGGAAGTAATAAAACTTCTCCAAGTGGGATTCATCAAGCCCATTGACTATTCACAATGGGTATCTAATATCGTTCCCATCCTCAAAAAAATGGGAAGATACGCATTTGCATAGATTTTCGGGATATTAACAAAGCTTGTCCCAAGGATGACTTCCCATTACCATCCATTGACATTATCATTGATGCAACAACTGGATTTGAACTTGTTGTCCCTCATGGATGGGTTCTCAAGGTATAATCAGATTAAAATATCTAAATAGGATCAAGCCAAAACTACATTCATAACTCCTTGGGGAACTTATTGTTATGTTGTCATGCCATTTGGTCTTAAGAACGCCGCGCTACATATCAGCGGGCAAATGACTTATATATTCCATGATCTTATCCATAAAATTGTGGAATCCTATGTGGATGACTTGTTGGCCAAAGCCAAGAAATGTTGTGATCATCCGTAAAGTGCTCCGTATCATCCTCTCATGATTAATTGAATATGGCATCACATTAAATCCAGAGAAGTGCGTGTTTGGTGTGACAGGAGGCAAACTTATGGGCTACATTATATCTTCACGAGGGATTGATGTTGATCCAGCCAAAATATGGGTTGTTCTCAAAATGGTCCCACCCTCAGACGAGTCTGGAATCAGGTCATTTCTTGGGAAACTCGGTGCAATCCGCAGGTTCATCCCAGATCTAAGTTTTTCCATTCATCCAATCAACAATCTATTGAAGAAAGATTATAGTGTTGATTGGACTGAAGAATGCAACGAGGCCTTCAAAGCAGTTAAACACTTCTTGTTGTCTCCACCCATGCTAATGCCTCCCAAACCAGACCACCCTTTGATCCTATACTCACGAGCCACTCATGTCTCACTAGCCTACATGCTTGGCTCAAGAAGACAATGATAAATGGAACGTGCGGTCTATTTCATTAGCCAAACATTGCTCGATTATGAAACACGCTACACACAGGAGAGAGAATGCCTTGCCATAATTTTTGCAACAAAATGTTTAAGACATTACATGTTAAACCAGGAAACAAGGGTCATTGTAAAGACAGACCATTTACGAACATTTCTCACACAAGGATCTTTATCTAAAAAGGTTGGGCATTTCATAACCTTAATGGGAGAATTTGAGTTAACATTCATAAACCAAAATCCATTAAGGGACAAATCATTGCAGATTGGTTAGCTGACAATCCACTAGATGGAGGTGAGCTGGTAAATCTAGACTTTCCCGATGAGTGTGTATACTTCATCAAACCAGGCCCCCATTTCTACATGTCCCTGGTATACTTGATCATCAATTTTATCATGGACCATACATACCCGGAAGGTGCCACATCACAACAAAGAAGGTGGTTACACATTATTACCACTAAATATGTTGTTTTAGACCAAGTACTCTATCGTAAAGCCTTCGACGACATGCTTCTAAGATGCGTCGACATAGAAGAATCCAAGAAGATTCTTCATGAATCCCATAGTGGGATATGTGGAGGCCACTTCGGTGGTCATGCCACCACTCATAAAATACATCGGATGGGCTATTTTTGGCCCACTCTCAGCATGATGCAGTGGAATTTGTACGTAAGTGCCACAAATGCCAAGAATTCTCTCACGAGATTCACATGCCAACACAATCCCTACAACCAATAGTGACTCCATGGCCCTTCTCCACGTGGGGTCTAGACTTGATAGGGAAATTCTCTCCCTCATCAACCGATGGCCATAATTTTATAATTACAGCCACGGAATATTTTACCAAATGGGTGGAGGCCATGCCTCTCACCACCGTACCAGGTTCGGTAATTGCCAAATTCATTCTAACCAAATTATCTGTAGGTATGGTGTCCCACAAGTCATTATCTCAGATAATGGCACATCCTTTAAAAATGATGAAGTCCATGAGTTATGTAGCAAAGTTCAAGATAAACCATCACACGGCCTCTCTTTACTACCCTCAAGCCAATGGGCAGGCAAGTGACAAACAAACAAAACGTTAAAAGCTATTCTCCTCAAAACGGTCAAGGAGAACAAGTGAGATTGGCATTTAAAACTATATCCGGCCTTGTGGGCCCATCAAACCTCAATAAGAACACCAACAGGAGCAACTCCTTTCTCACTGTATTCGGAGTAGAAGCAGTTCTCCCACTTGAGGTTGAAATACCCAGTCTCGTATCTCATTACAAGGGATTTTGGATGAAGAAGCTTATAGGGAGGCACACCTCTCTCAACTAGAAAGCCTTGATGAGGCCAGGTTAAATGCCGAATAATGGCACAGAGCCTATGCTGACCGGATGTGCCGGCAGTACAACAAAAAAATTCTATGAGTGAGAAATATATGAAGGAGATCTAGTTCTAAGACTAGACAACCGGATTGATAAGAAAACCGGTGAAGGAAGGAAGTTCCAGCCCAAATGGTTGGGCCCATACCAAGTCATGAAGGACTACGGAAATGGTGCGTATCTTTTATGTACACTAGAAGGTGAGGAATTTGGTGAAACTATCAATTCCTTGCATCTTAAGCGGTTTTACGCATAAAACATCAAAGTCATTACTAGTACATTATAGCTACCTACATTGCATTAGTCTTTTAGCTGCTTCATTCTATCCATTTCGTAAAAATGGTAGTCCAGGAGCTTACTCTTAAACAATCTATTACAAATTTCTAAAAATATTGGCAAAAGCATTCATATCACATCTCTTCAAACATCATCAACTATTTTCAAATCTTCTCATCAAGTTCGACAGACAAACATTGATGAAAACCATACCAAGGCCTGCATACTTGGCTTTTCTCTTTCTTTCTACTAGGTGAAGTTGTCCTTGCCTACGGTCTATTCTAGAAGCTTCTTGGTGTCACATCTATCCCTCTTAAATCTCTTGGAATGAAAGGATATCCCAAAGTCATAGATCAGAAATGTCAAAATCAAATGAAATCAAAAGCACCAAGCAAACAAAATATTTTATTTTACACACTTCTTTGCCCCATCAACCTTCGGTGATAAGCCCACATCTCTTACTGGTGGTGTGAGGTTGGGAAAGGAAAGAAGTGCCCTTACTCACCTATATCCTGCCTTTGGTGACAAACCCATGCTGCTTCTTACTAGTGGCATGAGGCAGGGTGTGGGGGGTCCAGTCACACAAATTAACAAATCTTGGTATGCTAAAAACACAAATCAAATTCTATTAAGAGAAAGTAAATATCCAAATATCCAAATTCCAAAGAGATCAAATCCTCAAAACCAGATTTTGTCAACCAGGTTGCCATTTATGAATCTAAGTCTAGATAAACTGGAAAGTAAGTGGCCTTCTAAGCGTGGTAGTAGTTCTAGAGTAGGGTGGGTGTGTAGGTCCAAATTTGGTTCTTGTTACTGGTTTGTCTGTCTCTCATCATTCCATTCAATCAAACTCATACAACTTGTGCCCTTCCTAACTCTTGGTGTTGAGCCCTCGCATCTTACTAGTTGCGTGGATTTGGGATTGGGGCAAGTTCATCTCTTTATCACTATGCATTCATCACATTTTTCCAACATAAGAAGAAATTACAAACATTTCCCAAAGAGTTCAAAAGTTCAGTACTACCATATGTTAGTATCATCTCATATCAACATTACAAAAACATACAGAGTAAAACATTCTATCTACTATCATTTGTTATCCATTGCATACATTCTGAAAACATGAAAACAAATATTCTAAAAATATCTAAGTACACATGTGGAAACAAGTCACAAAATTCTAGATGCCAAGAGTCTAGATCCAAAATATATATATATATATATATATATATATTATATATATATATATATATCAAGTTTCATATATAATGCCATCATGCACTAGGCATGGTCAAAATGCTCAATGAGCCCAAAAAGTACAAAAACACTCATATAGACATCTGAAAAAAATGCTACAAAATAGTCTCTCAATCCCTATGGGATCCCTCGAGGGTGCACGACCACGCCTAGGACTCGGCTACACGCCGGCGCTCCGAATGCACTGCGAGGGCTCACGGTCACGACCAGTAGCTGCCATCTCACTACGAGAATGGCTCCTCCTCATCAAGCACTCGGCTATCCTATATCTAGCTACCTCCATGTGGAGAGAAGTCATGATCTTCACCACATACCAGATAGAGGAAAAAACATCGGTGTGCCTACCGGCTGCTGAGGGCTCCCCACATCCATGGAAAGCTCAGCACGAGTCTTCTCCGAGGGGAGAAGCAAGGTATCGGTGCACACACTCGGTGAATCAAGTCTCACCACTCATCAGCAATCACTTGCAAAAAAAGGAGAAAACAAGTTAGAAAATGATCAACGATAAAACCAAGAGTAAAAAAAAAAAAAGAAATAACAAACTAAGACAACTCTAACTAAAACAAATGTCAAGAGAAGAGTGATAACTCACTCGGATCTCCAGGCCTCCAAGAAGGATCTCTAGGATCCACACCCACCACCCGACACCACCACCGATCGTGCCCCTCTCCCACGTCTGGGGCAATGTGATGGCCTACAATGGACTCACCATCTCCACCTAAATCCTGAGAGAGAAACTCCTCTGAAACCAGAGTCACCCTCTCTGCGCTCCGCTCCGCCCTCTCGGCCTGTAGGATCTCCTGAGTGTCATGCCACTCAGGATCACTATCATCCCCCCACCCATCTCACTAATCTCCATGTCCTCTGTCTCCTCCTCGGTCTCTCCCCCAGTGAACTCCTCAGACTCGAGTCCACGTCAATGGGCTCATCACTACTATGAGCGGGACCGGTGGCAATCCAAAGTAAGGGTGCCTGAGGAGCACCGGCTCTCCCTCGTGCACGTACCACCCTCCTAGCCATGCAAATAGGAGTACCAAGAGTAACAATAGTCCAACCCCAGCCTCTAGGACCTCCCCGAGCCTCATGGATAGATCTATACACTGGCATCACCGGAGGAAGCATGTCACTATAGGGGAGGCCAAACTACTGTGGAACTCTATCAAAGGGGTGTATCTCCAACTTCCCCACCCTGTCTATCAACTAGCTGGTGGTCTGACAGGAAATCAAAGTAATGGTCTCCTCTCCCCATACCCCTGCCATGGCCTGATAAGGAGTGGCCTCCATGTCTACAGTGGTCAGGGAAGCCACTGGCTGGTGGGGTGCTCTAAGAACTATCATCCCCATCCACCTCACTGCTCTGACGGCCCCGGGATCCTCCACCTCTACACCTCTCCCATATGGGGTGATATGCTCATACACCCAACTCATGACAAGAGTCGGGTGGCTCAGTGACTGCCCCTATAAATGGACTACCCTATATAAGTCATGGTAGGTAGTCCCAGGATATCTACTCCCCAAGCATAGACACGTCCATGGCCCTCAATCTATGTAATAATGGGGGCCCAACAATATAAGAGGGTGTCCCCTCCCTTATCCCCAATCAGTCTGATGCAAGGATGCCCATGATGGCCTTGCAGAGCAAGGGAATGTCTGACTCAATAATAGAGTGGATCCTCACGCCCTTCTTCGATCCCATCGATACAACCACATCTCCCATATAGGTGGCCCACTGAACCACCTGTGATCTAGATATTGTTGTCTTAAGAGACAGCACCACCCAAGGATCGAAACCCCCAGTATATGGTAAACATCCTCCAGGGTGATGGACCACTCACCCCTAACTCCTGGCAATCGAAGGTGTTTCGATCCACATCCCAATATGAGAACAAGTCACACAATATGTGACTGGTAGGTGCAACATGAGGAACTTGTGCAATCCTCCATATACCAGCCCTCTGAGAGTATCCCACTCTACCTAGGAGAGTGCCTCTAACACTACCGAGAGCCAATCACACTCCCTCTCTCGGCTCCATCTAATGTACTCCTCCTTTTCGCATACACCCAAAAACACAAAAAGAAGTGAGTTAGTACTAAAATCCAGTTGAAAAACTAGTAAAAACATGTAAAAATTCTATACATGCAAAAACAAGTTAAAATTTGTATTGTTTTGTCCTCTGTCATGGACCACCACCCTATGCAGAGCGGTGGTTCCATAACCATACCACCTTCTAAGGCGGTGGTCCCATAACCACCACCCTACACAGGGCGGCGGTCCTGTCCCAAAAACCAAATGGGTCGTAAGCCCTAAAAATGCTTAAAAACAAGCAAAAACACCTTTTAACAAAAAAAAAACCTACCCTATGGGCGCCCCCTAAAGACACATTTAAAACTAACATTTTCAAAAATGATCCCCCCAAGGGAAAGATTTCATCATTTCCACATTTTAGGTTTAAAAATAATAAATCGAGAAGAACTAACCTGAGACTTCATGGGTCGATGTTCCACTCTCGGAGGCATGATCGCTATCTCACCACAAACGTTTTGACTATACTCTCATCAAAAACCATCACCGTGGGTCCCAGAGCTCAAAAACTATCAAATCAATCCACGCAAATGAATAGTAAAATGACTTCATTTTATATAAATAGCCCTCTTAATTTGATTTTGAATGTCTTTCGCAGGGTCGAGAGCACCGACGGAGGTAAGTTCTAAAACCCCACATAGATGGTAAGTCCTCTTTTCATGTCAATTCAGCCTTATTTCTCAATTTGTTTTATCTATCTACACTTGAGTCCCCTTTTTTTTATTTTTTTGTAGGTAGCGGGATCTTGGATGGTGACTTTCCAGCACACGGGCATGTCAGGTATAACTCCTAACTCCCCATTTCGGGACCACCATACTCGGATCCACCATTTTACGCCTCTTCATGGCTAAGACGCTTCTCCGAGGGGGCAATATGTACGTACCCAAAATTGTAGGGTACTGCACACCACCGAACGATGTTACACATGCCCCAATGATGATACAGAGTCTCCTTGCAAGGTGTTCGGAATCCAAAGGCTCACCATGTATATACGCTTGTATCCCGCATGCCCCGCTCAGCCTCCGCATGCTTTTTTTTTCCCTTTTCCCCCTTTTCTTGCATTTTTGTCTTTAGTGATGGAACCGCCGCCCCTGCCCGGGGCGGTCCCATGACCACCCCCTGAGGGTGGCGGTCCCATGCCACCACCCACCGCACAGGCAGGTGCGGTTTTGTTCACATTTTCCAGATTCCTTCGATGATCACGTCAAACGTAAATCTTCAAATTTACACACTTTCTTCAACCACTTTGGCTTGCATTAATGTTTTTGGTCCCTGGTGAATAGTGTTTTTCCTTTGTTTATAGTAAAAGAGATCAAATGGGAGTTACCCTCTAGTAAATGCATTGGTTATAAATAGCCAACTTGTTTTCAAGCAAATGGCCCCTCATCTTCTCAATTCTCTTATTCATTTTTCAATTTCTTGCTTAGAATTCTATTAGTTTCATGTTTTGCTTCCATTGTTGGTATTTTAGAGGTCATATGATCTTCTTGTTTCAAGTCTTGTTCCATTGTTACTGCATACAATCAGTTTAACATAGAATAGCTTCATTTCTAGACTAGAATCCATTAAAGTTGTAGGTTTTGTTTTGTCACAAGGATAGTTTAAAACTCTCGGTACACTTGTGTTGTATTCCCACAATAAATCCCGCTAGGAATTGCATAGTCAAGCTCTGTTCACTTGCGCTATCCCTCTCCTACTCGCATTGTATTCGGTCTATATCCAAAGCTGCCATTGTTCGAATACCATCTTCTATTGATACTATCATATACACACTTTCTGGATTCACGAGGACACGAAGGAATGAGGAGATCACACTAAGGGGATGAAATCACACACAACTAGATTTACCACTATTCTATAAATGCCAGGTTTGAGCTATCAAAGTTCTAGTTACAACATATCAAATAGAGTAGTGAATCATTTTATTTCAGTTAAGCTCACTTTCAATATTGCCAGGGAAGTTGTGGGGAATGATAGTTTCTGAGAAACTATGATTTGTTCCTCACTTCTGAGGTAGGATTGAAGGTTTTCAATTAAGTTAATTAGTTGTCTTTTATCTAGATTCACACATCTTGCATAGGTGAATAACCACACCGGGTTATCTCACTTGTTTAGTTTTAGTATAAAAGTAGTTTAATTGTTGTTTGTAATTATAATGTTTCAATCGTATATTTTTTTAGAGTAGTTTCCTTTTCAACAGTAGTATAAATTGTTAAATATGTGTTATACCACCATTTTGCAAGTTGTATCCATTTAACACAATGTTGATACTTATATGATAAAAAAACAACGTAGATACCCCTCTAAGAATTTGTTGACGAATTTCATTTCCCATTAATTTGAGGATGGTAAGATGAACTATGAGCTAGTTGAGTACCCAAACATGTAAATAATTTTGTCAGTGTAAAACTTACTCATGAAAATAGGATCACGATCACTTACAATTATCTTTGGGGTTCCATGTATCTTTTGAACCTGTCTCTAAAAACATAGCTACGATCATCAAGGCTGCAAATGGGTGAGACAGGGCACAAAAATGGGCATATTTTATGAGCCTATCCACAATCACCAAAATAAAATTCTTACCCTTTGAACAAGGAAACCATGTAATGAAATCCATGGAGACTTCCTTCCACCTCTGGCTAGGATGGGTAATGGTTGCAATAGATCAAGTGTCTTAATGGTTTCACCTTTGTTCTATTGGCACACCAAACACTCTGATAAAAACTTTTATACATCACCCTTGATTCCTTCCCAAAATAATTCTCTTTTATTCTATTATATGTATTCAAAACCCCGATGTGTCTCCAACAGTGATGCATGTAGCTCTGCAATAATCTTATGCTTCAACTCGAATCTTTGCACAAGTATAACCCGTCCTTGTACCATAGGGCATTAAATTTCCACTCAAATTTGTTATATGTTATATATCCTTGCTTGATATTCTATATTAAAGACTATGTATCATTTTCGTGATCCCATTCCAATCTTGATTCATCTACCCAATTGGCCTTCAACATGGATATTGCACATAGTAATGTGTATGTGGATGTATCCCTTTCCGAATAGTGCATCAACTACTACATTTTATTTAGCCTTTTTGTATATGATTTCAAAATCATAACCCAAACTTTTTGTTACCCACTTGTTATTTTCCTCGAGATGATAATCTTTTCTCTAAAAATGATTTGAGACTATCATGATTGGTTTTCACCTTAAGTTTCTACCCATTAGGTAGGGCCTCCATTGCTTGACCACGTGAATAATAGCCATCATTTATTTCTCATAGATAGGATTGAGCACATCTTTTCCTTTGAATTGGTGACTTTCAAATGTAATTGGTCTTCCTTCCTACATTAGAACTACTCCCAATCCCGATCTTGAATCATCACACTCCACAACGAAGGTTTTGAGAACTCAAGAGTATCCAAAACTAGGGTGGCTCACATGGCTTCCTTCAACTACTCAAAGGATTTAGTGGTTGTGTCCATCCAATGGAATGAATCCTTCTTTAGGAATGCAGTGAGTGGAGCTGTAATTCTATCATATCCCCTCAAAAATATTTTGTAGTACTCTCTTAGTCCTAGGAACCCTCGAGATTTTTGATATTTTTGGGCCTTGGCCATTCCACCATAGCTTTGATCTTCGAGGATCAACTTTGACACCTTCATGGGATAAAATGTGACCCAAGTACTCTACCTATTATACCCAAAAGCAAATTTGGATGGCTTTTCATAAAGCTTATGTTTCTCCAAAATTTCCAACACCTTATCCTCATGTTGTAAGTGATCTTCCCATGTCTTACTATAAATCAATATGTCATCAAATAAAATTAATTAAAATTTCCTTTAAAATGGCTTAAAATAGTATTCATCAAGCTTCAAACATTGAGGAACATTTGTAAGACCAAAGGGCATTACCAAAAACTCATAATGGCCCTCACGAGTCTTGAAATCCATTTTATGAATATCTTCCTCTCTTATTCTAATTTGATGGTACCGAACAAAGATCCAATTTTGTGAAATAAATAACACCATACAATTAATCAAGTAAATCATCAATTACAGGAATAGGAAACTTATCTTTAATGGTGTAATTGTTGAGTTCATGGTAATTTGGACACATCCTCCATGTTTCATCCTTCTTACGTACCATGACCACTAGCAAATAATATGCACTCTCATTATGCCCGATAATTCCTACCTTCAACATTTCATGCACCATTTTCTTGATCTCACTTTTCTCGTGAATATGGGTATCTTTATGGTCTCGATGTTAGGTGGTTGGCTCCCTAGAATCAGCCGAATGGAAGGATCATGATGCCTAATTAGTAGTAGTCCCTTTGTAATTTCATCAAAAATAGATGAGTGAGCATCAATAATCTTCGAAGATTAGGTGGCATTCAAGACTTTGTATTATGTACCTCTATCGAAAATAAATTTGCTATAAATCCATCTACTCGTTTTTATGAGAATATTCTACATCCGATGAGAGTTAATAATCTGTGAGACTTAGATACCATCCCTTCCAATTATATTTTTCTTCCTTCCAAATGAAATCACATGAACAATTCTATGCAAGTATAACATGTAGTCCCCATGGAAATCTTGATACTATAAAACTTTCTTGTGCACTTGATTTTCCCACCATCCATAATCATAACTTTCATTTTGAGTCGGGTAAATAAAACAATTGACATGGGTAGCTAACTTACTATTTATAAAGTTATGAGTACTCCTAAGTCAATCAACATGGTCACCCTCTCGCTTTTTTGAGAGATCTGATAACCTGAGTGTTTGAGGAGTACTAATACTGATAATGCATAACAAGAAATTGTAGGTTGGTGATCCTCTACTTCATCTTCTATTTTTCTCTCCTCTCCTATAATTTCAGCTTCTTCTTCATCCTCATTTCCTCCTTCAATATAGAACAACTTCTTCTCAGCCCATTTGTGTTCTGGTCCATATTTGGTATCACAGTTAAAACATAATCATTTTACTCTCTTTTCTTCCATTTGTTGAGGAGTCGGTCTAATTGGCCGAGCAAATGATGGGGAAGAGGTACTACGGTCTCTGGTGTTAGTGAAAGGTTGCCTTCTACTACAAATAAATCTTTCTCTTCTTTACATGCCATGATAATAGAATAAAAAATATTGAGTGGATTAAACATGCGACCTCATGCTCAATGCAAATCCTTAGGACCCCAAGAAAAAGGTCATTCGATTCCCTTTTATAATATTCTCCACCCTTAAGAATAGGTTATGAAATTGATGCCCATAATATTTGATTGATCCTATTTTTGGAACTTTTCTAATTGACTAAAGTAATTGTCTAAACACTAGAACTATAGTGCAATTGTAACTCCTCGAAAAAACTATCAAAGTAACATTGAGACCATTCTTCCGCCTCTAAGCACATAACCAATGATACTAGATTAGTTGGTGGTTGAAGATACAAGGATGCCAATATAACCTTTTTCCCGATGGGGTTTGATGTAACTCAAATAATTTCTCCATTTGGTTTATCCAATTTAGTGGATCCTTCCATCAAATTTGTGCATCTCCACTTTCGGCATCATGTTCTGTGGTTGTGAATAAGTTGGAATTTGATTGGGCTAGAAAAGTGATCCAACTTGGTTATTTTGCCCATTATTCTGAACTGAAGATCCTCCTTGGTTGAGTTGGGGCTGATTTGGGATAGACTATTTACCCTTTAAATGATGCATGATATCATCCAATTGCTGATTGATTTGGTCTATGTCTCCTTTAAGGGCCACCTCAGATTGTAGATTTCACAGATCATACTCGAAGTTGGCTCACCTTATGATCAACCGAGGTAAACCCTAGTGCTAAGGAATCTGTAGTTACCCCTTCTGACTCCAACTCTTCAATTACTACCCCATATTTATCTGGGGTTTTACCCGGAGTGACAAGATTATTTTTGGCTCTTGTGGAAGGCCCCATCATGATGTCAAACCCGAGGTTTAGGGTTTCAATACAAATTTAGCTGAATAGGAAAAAATACAGAGAAGATACTACCAATATTATTTTGAGAGATTTCCAAAATATAAAAAAAATTGAATTTTTTTGAAATAGGTGGTTTACGAGAGGGAATTTATGAAAAATCATAAAATGGCAATAACTATTGTAAAATAGATCAAAATATACTAAAATTTTCAAAGGACCTTACTTGAGAGGTTTATGAGCTATGGTAAAAATATCGGAAAATTTTGCAAGCTTCCATAAGATATGGCCAAAACAAGCAACAAATTGGGGTTTTTGACCTAATTTTTGCCGAGATCACTACTTTTATACTACTTGTAATGGAATTACTTGTATAATTCAGATTATGAGCAATAATAGAACACCAAAGAGAAAATATTATAGATAAATGTTCTCAATATTCAAGTAGAATAACTTACCCACTTAGAGGGGGAAACCTCCAAACTATACAATAAGACTCAAATAGTCAATATGATGATCAACTCCTACCTACTAAACCCTATATATACTATCCATATGTTATGGCCATCACTAAGGCCGACCTACTAAGCAAGAGAAAGTATAAATGACATAATAAATGATATGGTAAGCCACAAGTCAGCTTTACTCATATCCTAATACAAGCAATGGGTTAACGGCGTAACAACTTACCTAAAAGGAAGAACAACCCACAATTAGAACATAAAGCGATGCTTTTTAGAAATTTAATAATTCCCATGACACCTTGATCATGGGGTAGACAAAAAACCTCCCAAGAGAATCGATGAAATAAAAATGAACCAGAAATTTTAGACCAAAGGTAATCCCATAGTAACTTGGAAATTTTAGAAAAGGAAGCCCAATATGGGCACTAGAAAGAAGAATAATAAACATGGGTGGCGGAAAGAATATTGCTACACACACTGAAATTTACCAATTAAAGAGAGAGATATATAAGACCACCAAGAGACCTTATGCTCAACTCACAATCACATATTTGGTTATAATCACTATCAAAGGCAAAAGGACCAATCTACTTTTAGGGGTAAGGTTTTAACTAGTTAAGCATAGGAAAATAGCTTTTCGATAGCCCAAGGTTTTATCCATTTGAATGTTGGATCCTAAAGGAAAAATATATATCAAGGCATTGAAAAACTTCAAAAATTCTACTCCTTTTCACAAGGGTGAGAAAAGAATCATCAAAAAAGTGCCCGTTAATGAGATGAGGAGAATGGTGCAGCGAAAAATGTCTTAAATGTGACTCGATCAACCCACTTAGCAATAAGATATATGAGAGCATCGACTATCAAGACAAATAGAGTAGGCATAAGAGGACACCCCTATCTCGATAGAGTGAAAGTGGCCAATCATAGAGGATTGTTAACCATTAATACCGAGGTAACCTAACATATTGGAAAACGAGTTTGGACAACCTAGGTAAAAATTTGCCAAAACCTAAAGCCATGAGTATGGCCAGAATAAAAGCACACTTTCGATATGATCATATGCCTTATCAAAGTTAATTTTAAGAAATAAGGGTCATAATGCATAGACATTCAAGCCCATTTCATTTGTTTCTAAACCTGTAATAAAATTATCTAGAATATAACGCCTTTTGACAAGTCCCATTTTCTCGGGTAGAAGAATCTTGCGTAACATATTAGCAATGTGAAGAGTGATAGCCCGCCAACTACTAATCAACCAGATTTCCATCTTTAGGGATGAACTTGATGTTGCCTTGATTGATGAAGCTCCCTAAAGAATTAGATTAGAGAGCTTCATTGTAAACCCAAAAAAGTCTAGGCTAACAAAATACCAAGTGGCTTTGTAGAATTCACAAGCAAAGCCATCTAGCCTAGGAGATTTATCATCAGCTAAACACAAAACAACAACATGAAACTCATCCAATGTAAGAGGGGAAATGCATTAAGCAAGATCATAAGGATGGAGTTTGACAGAACCACCTCAATACATTATTACATTGCATCCTCTCACTCATTAGTGATCTCTTAAGACTTGCACTTGTAAAAATAATTAATAATGTTCCAAAAAGTGTTAGTGATCTCGAAAATATGTGATCCGACTCGAATAACTTGAATATCTTTAATCTGCTTTGCAGAATGCTTGGCACATAGTGAATTGAAAAAATGCTTGGATGCTTTATCTCCCACTTTGAGCTAATGTTGCCTTAACCAGATTTGAGTGCCATGTCTTGAGTGAGATTTCATGATCTTGAGCCTATGCCAAATGTTTGTAACTTGTAACTTAAGAGGAGTGTTGAAAGGATTAGATTCCAGGAGAACATAAACCATCCAAAATACTTTTACAAAGATTATTTCATGCACTTACACACCCAAGCAACAAGTTTTCTAAATTGGTGGAGTAATTGGTTGGTGTGTTGAATCGCAACTTCCCACCACTCAATCCAATTGGCAAAAAAGGCATAGATGGAGCCATAATCCAAACTTTAGCAATAAGAGGACTACCCCTGAGTGACTCAAAAGAAAGGAGACATTAAGAAATAATTGATTTGATGGGACTTTGAAAGGGGCCTCGTGTTAGATAATCTTAAAATATATAAGGGACGGTGATCCGAATAAATCACATCTAACCACTCCGTGATAGGGAAGAGGCATGTTGTATATATCTTCCCCCAGGTAAATATAGACAAGAGCGAAGAATATGGAAATCAAGGAAAATCAAAATCCTTCATTTCAGGTTTTGAAAGTGCATTACATGGTCGAAAACTGACATTTATCGTATCACCAACTACCCATGGCACATAGCATGAAATGTCGACATGGAAAAATTCACGCCATGGCGCAAGTTACAGCACATAGCATGAAATGTCAACATGGAAAAATTCGCACCCATGTGTTTCGCATGAAATGTTTCGGCTCTGCAGAATAGACTTGCTTCTATCCTATCATTCCTTAGAGAAACAGATAAGGGTTAGGGCTAGGAGGAATACCTGTTGAATGTTGAGATGGTGTGCGCATACCGTAGAGAAAGATCAGATCGACTGCGAAGAACTCCTTTTGTCTTGGAAGGACTACCTGTAAGTAAGAATACAAGACCACAAGATTTTAATTAGACAACAAATGAGGGATCTGCCTTAGGCCCAGGAAATATAAAAACTTCCTTTCGAAGGTGGTCGAGTTCCCTTTTAATATGATTCAACAAAAATGATAATATAGAAAGCTATTGCAAAATCATGATTTAGGTATCTCGTTAAAGCAATATAAACTAAACTATCAATAATAAAGCGTCACGTTGTTTGTTTGGTTACGGTCGTTGATACGCCTGTGTTGAGTTATAGGGATAAACCAGGCTGGATTTGGGGTTGTTAGGTGGCAAATAGGTGAGCAAAAGGGTTTTGGGGTATAAGTCACAGTGACCGATGGCGGTCACTAAGCAAATCAACCACGGTTAGAGAACCGCCGGTATAGGGATAATCGACACCGGTAGGGCCGGTAATCTAGGTGCGCTTACAGGTAGAGATTGGTTTGCGAGGTGATTGTGGGGTTATTGAGATTGGGGGATGGCGAGGGGAATGATGGGAGGATAGGGAAGACTCAGAGTGTGTAAAATGGTCTTCCTGGCAATATCGTGGGGTGTGTGGGTGAAGGTTAAGTGCAGTAGTGGCTGGTAGTAGATCTAGGAATAAACTTATGATTACTATTAATCAACAAGCTCAAGAAAATGGTGCTTAGAAACATATAACATACTACTTACTTGCCCCGATGCGAGATGTAAGTTTCTGGATCGTGATGATGAAGACAGACCCAAGTTGGATGCGCTTTCCTCTTCGATGCTCGGATGAGTGTTGCTTGGCTCTGGTTATTCATTGCAATCTTGGGCTTGATGTCCTTCCTACAATCTCTTCTTGCTTTCTTCACTTGTCTCGCTTGGCCAAGCAAAATCTGGATTCTCTCGATGATTTCTCCTTCTCCCGATCAAATGAAAATCTGATCCTTTGTTTTTGGTTGGAAGTGGTCATTTACGGGGAACCGATGGCGATTACGCAACTAACGGCGGCGAGTAGGAACCTGTATCGGTCCTGGTCAAAGCGGGCTATTTTTGTAAAATAGCCAAATTTTCCCTCCTTTTTTCCAAGGGATTGGTAGCTGGCTTGGTCAAGTCATTATGAAGTTGGTTTTAGGTGCGGATGAGGAGTAATTAGTCATAGGTGTGGAATTAGACCAAGTTATAGGTCTTAATTAGGTTAGTTTAGGGTTAAGACTAGGTCACGATGAGGTGGCGACATGAGGTGGTAGGTATGGTGATGTGGATTTATTAATTATAAGGTAATTAATAAATAATTGTGTAAGGTTTAGGTGGTGAGGTTAGGTTGCAAAATGCGATGCGGGTCACAAGGGGTCGTAAGACACAAATTTGGTGTCTACATTAGCCCCTTATTGTCGTGTAGTTTGTTTTGTAAAGTCTGCACTGACAATAATAAGAAGTAGTTACTCCTGTTAAGGGTATAGGTAATCCCCCTCAAATCTATCACAGATTGAGGTAGCGTGAAATCAAGGATAGGGTTGATAAAGGGTAAATGGTGTTGAGATGAGGGTGAGATGGTGGGGTAGGTCCAAAGAAGTAGACGCACGTTAAAATAGTAGTAGTGCGACTGTGGTACATGATTTGACTAGCAAACCAACAATGCATAGGCAGAGGTCGATAGTTTATCCAAACAAGGGTGATATAATCCTGGTATCCAAGGCATAGGAAATAGCTCCAGGGTATATAATAGGTAAGGTACAGGCGTTTAGGCATGTTCTGGCAGATACCAAATGGTTGGTTTGGTTGAGATAAATGTCACGGTCTGCAAGTCTAGGCAAAGTTGGTCGACGTATCAAGTCAAGGACCCTAATCATGCTAAAACACAAACAGGTGAGCTCGATTGAACAAAAAAATTACATGATGGGTGGATTAAAGTGTATGTTGTTGATGTTGGGTAAGGTATTGAAGTGGTACGGCCTTGGGTCGGGCCAAGTTGTTGGGTTGCGGCCTTGGGGCGGGCCAAATGGTTGGGGTGAGGCCTTGGGTCGGGCCGGATGGGTAGGGTGAGGCCTTGGGTCGGGCCGGATGGGTAGGGTGAGGCCTTGGGTCGGGCCGGATGGGTAGGTTACGGCCTTGGGTCGGGCCGGTTGGGTAGGTTACGGCCTTGGGTCGGGCCGGATGGGTAGGTCACGGCCTTGGGTCGGGCCAAATAGGTTGGTGGCGGCCTTGGGTCGGGCCAAATGGTTAGGGTGAGGCCTTGGGTTGGGCCAGATGGTTAGGGTGAGGCCTTGGGTCGGGCCGGATGGGTAGGTTACGGCCTTGGGTCGGGCCGGATGGGTAGGTTACGGCCTTGGTCAGCCGCCATTGGGTAGGTTACTGACCTTGGGTTGAGCCGGATGGGTAGGTCACGGCCTTGGCCTGGGCCAAATAGGTTGGTGGCGGCCTTGGGTCGGGAAAATGGTTAGGGTGAGGCCTTGGGTGGGCCAAATGGTTAGGGTGAGGCCTTGGGTCAGGCCGGATGGTTAGGGGAGGCCTTGGGTCGGCCGATGGTTAGGGTGAGGCCTTGGGTCGGGCCGGATGGGTAGGTTACAACCTTGGTCGGGCCATTTGGGCCAGGTAGGTTACTGGGGTCGGGCTGATAGGTTGGTGGCGGCCTGGGTCGGGCCAAATGGTTAGGGTGAGGCCTTGGGTCGGCCAAATGGTTAGGGTGAGGCCTTGGGTTGGGCCGAATGGTTAGGGTGAGGCCTTGGGTCGGGCCGGATGGTTAGGGTGAGGCCTTGGGTCGGGCCGGATGGGTAGGTTACGGCCTTGGGTCGGGCCGGATAGGTTGGTGGCGGCCTTGGGTCGGGCCAAATGGTTAGGGTGAGGCCTTGGAGTCGGTGGGCCGATGGTTAGGAGGTGAGGACTTGGGTCGGGCCAAGTTGTTGGGTCATGCACCGTGGGTCGGCCAAATGGTTAGAATGTTTGCAAAGAAAGGTCGATATAGGCGATGTGGGTGAAAAAGGGCAAATAGTAAATAAGGGCAAATTGGGGAAATTTGGAATAAAACCGATGTCGATCAGTATATGACCTGATATCGGTGAGGGGACCGATACCGTTCTTTAGGGCATAATAAGGCCGATATCGGGTTATGGGCGTAAAACCTATAAAAGAAAAATACGTCTGTCATTGTCACTTTTGCAATTTGGAAACCAATTTGAGTTGTCCGACGCGGAGAGTTAAGATTGGAGCATTAGTTGCGTGAGGTGGCACTATTTTCGACCGGGAGGAGTTAGTTGTTAGTGGGCCTGAGTGAGGAGGAGGCAGCAGTTGATTGGTGGAGGACCCAGAAGAGGACATTTGGAGCCATGGCACAACCAGGAGGAGTAGGAGGGGCTGGACCAGCTGGACCACCACCACCCATCCCTCCACGATGACGTGTCATCGTACGGGTAGGTTCGAAACCCCTCATTGTGTGTATTTTATTGCATTATGCTATATTTGGGGTTTGGGTAGGAATGTACATTTTTTAGGAAATAATTAGAAAATGGAAATGATTTGAAAAAGAGAGAGGGTAGATAGGTGAAATAAGCCAAGGCGGCTGGGTGGGTAGGTTTTTAGGGTATTTGGGTGGGTAAATTGGTAGAAAAATGAAAAAATGTAGGTGGGGGCCACGCGAGGTTCATCTCCTCGGAGATTACAAATGACTGGACAGTGTCGATCGCAAAGCGACGCATCGGTCGCAAAATTTTAGGGGCAGGGTGTTTTGTGTTGGACCGGCGTCGGTCGGTCGTGGACCGGCGTCGGTGGGAAGGGGACCGCGGTCGGTTATGGTGACCTGTGATACAGATCCTTAGTGATTTTTAGCTATTTTTATTGGTTTAGGTTATGTTGTTTTTGAGTTTTTGGTGGTGATTTGGATATGGTTTGGGTTGGGGTGGGGTGTTGTGGTATTGTTTGGGTGTTTCAAGATAGAGGCGGGTCCTAACTTAGGTTTATGTCAATTTGTTGGTGTGGGTTGTGATTTTGTTTTTGAGTTTTGGATGTGGTTTGGGTATTTGGGCATGGTGTAGGGTGTTTGAGTATGGTTTGGGTTGTGTTGTTGTTTTAAGTTTTTAGATGTGGTTAAGGTATTTGGGCATGGTTTGGGTCGTTTGAGTATGGTGTGGGTTGTTTGTTTGGGTGTGAAGAGGAAGGGGAATAGCGTAGAAGTTTTTAGGGAAGATAGATGGGCGTAGACGTGTGGTATGGAGTCGGGTCGTGGTCGGGGATAAAAAAAAAAAAGGGGGTATAGAGGGTATAAGTAGATGTTGTGATAAAGAGTAGGGCTACATCTGTGGGTTGGTTTTGTAGGCACGTCGCAAGAGGCGACGATGTGGGATAGGATGCCCCCGCTGTTGCACGGATGCGGCCACACATATCCACAAAGACACTGTAGGTATCGTGCACGAGGTGGGACTCAGCGAGTCCAAAGAAAGATATAGAGTGATCGATAGGGATCATAGTTTGATGGTCGCCCTCATCGAGAGATGGGATCCGGCGACCAATGTGTTCCATCTCCGACCGGGAGATGACTATCACATCGAGGATGTGTATCGTATCCTTCAACTACCGATTGAGGGAGAGGGAGTTTTTTAGGTGGACGCAGACCGCGCCATGGACAAAGATCCTACAGTTTTCGAGGATGCAGCCGTGCTTATTGGCGTATCTGGCACAACGCGAGCATCGGGTATGGGGATATGTACTGCGCATCGCCGAGACACGGCTTGTCGTGTTAATGATGATCGGGATCACCTGCGCTGCCCTACCGGACTCAGAGGGAGGCCGCTTACGGCGCCGATGGGGTTCTACACGAGATGGTGGAGGAGCACACTGTTATGCTTGGGCACCAGAGATACCCGGTATACAGTACAGTTGTATCGAGAGCTATGGGGCTATCGCTGGATGAGGTGATTCGGATTTGTTCGATGTTTTTATCGCATTGTTGGGCATATGAGCACATCATATGCCTTAGAAGCGAGGGATGCCCCAAAGCACCAGGCCACAGGTCATATATAGATATGGCTTTCGAGAGGTGGTTGGGGGTCGTGGGCTAGCCACGAGCAAAGGTTTTGCAGGTGGGACGTCCACTTATTACAGGCATTTATTGAGGGCCCGATAGCGGCAGATATCGTATGGAGACCTTATAGAGGTCATCACCCGCGCAGAGATCCTGACATTGCGCTTGCTTGATCCAGTACACTTTCTGGATAGCAGGGATTCGAGGCCGGGAGAGTATGAGAGGATACCCCTAGAGAGGGTACGCAGGCAGATGGGGCTGCGACAGGATGAGCCACCTCCCTTCCCCGCACAGAGGGATGATGTAGAGGCCCCACTACCTGCACCACAGCCCTTGACCCAGATTGGAGTTCTTTGAGAGGCCAGCAGATGACACTGTAGATGATGCTGGTTATACGGGAGCATTTATGGTTTGGTGGGCTGGTCAGAGAACAGCGAGGATAGCACACTGTCTGACCTGCACTTGATAGCGATGACAGCAGAGTGAGATTATCTCAGAGGGCCAGTGCACAGGTTTATTACGAGGCGCTGCAAATTTCTTATCGCCGCACGTGCACGATAGTGTTTTACAGGCAACAGCCTGTGCTCGAGTATGTGCACATGCACCACTACCACCGTGGCAGACAAAATGACCCCGAGAACACGCATGTGCACAGCACAGCACCACCACCACCAGCTGGCACAAACCCACACCCCAGCATAGGTACATGGTACCACCATGGCCACAGCACCACCAACGTGCACCAAAGATGCACGAGGGGGCACTCGGGTAGTAGGTGTCGAGGGACCAGCCCCAAAGACCTACGGTGGCTCGAGAGCGTTACATGGAGGCTAGAGTGGAGGCCCGATACTATCAGGATATTCTTGATGGTACCGGGGATGATTATCAGCCCTATGCGGCACATAGAGCGAGACCTCTGGAGCCCAGAGGTCTCGGGGAGTGCGCCACATGGCACCGGTGGGTCCGTCACAGGTAGGAGGCGAGAGGTAGGATAGGGACCAACAGGCAGATGGAGGTGGAGAGAGCTGAGGGGTCCCTGCACATTTTGTATATTGGACATGGGCACCGGTCTGCGAACCTGCCAGTTGTGTTGATAGAGGCCTGCATGCCTATTTATTCATGTATTCATTCATTTATTGTATATAATCATGAGCTGAGCACAAAGCAGTTACAGTTGATACCGGCCTGCGAGCCGAGTATGTTTTTGATATGAGAGACCGGCCTGCGAGCCGAGTCGAGATTATTGATAGTTATTGTGGCCTGCGTGCCGGCTTTGTTGTATTATGAGATCACAGAGGCCCCGATGCAGGGCACATTGTATATTTGAAACTTTGTATATATATAGATATGATGATTTGACCCACATGCTGTGCGTAAAATGCGTTAAATGTTTTGTCGATGGTTTGTGATATGTGATGTATGATGAGTTTGATTGACATGGTGTTATATATTAATGATGTTGATGTCTTTTGTTGATGGGATGTATATAGATATAAATGATGAGTTTAATTGACATGTTATATTATGAAATGTTGTATGTTTGGTCGGTGTGTGAATATTAAATGGTCAGTATCGATGAGTTGGATCCAAATGGTGTATAGATTGATAGTTTTTTTATATCCTTAGTTGATGGCTTGTTTGTTTTTGTAATATAGATAGATGATATTGATGAAATTGTAATGAGATGTGGATTTAATGAGAAATATGGATAATGGTGTTGTTAAATGCAGGGAAAAAGGGATGGGCGCCACAAAAATTTGCAAAAAAATGAAGAGACGACTTAGGTTTAAGCAACAAGGGTAACTTGACCGATATCGGTTATGTAACCGATGTCGGTAGATATATGATCTGTATCGGTTATGTAACTTGATACAGTTATCTGAGAATTGTTTTCCTAAAAATAGAAATGCTGGGTTGTGACTTAAGTTCTTATTTTTAGCATTCTTACTTTTAGAGACATGAAACACGTTAAATATGCGAATGCGACACTTGTTTGACAAGCTATAGGTAATTGTGATGAAAGAATTTGAGTGATAAGGAGGAAAGAGACAGTGAAGTGAGCATGGGCTGAGATTCGAAAGCGAAAGACAAGTTATATTTGAAGAGGGTGGTGAACATGGCTGAACGAGGAGAAGCATCCTGCGGCAGGGGACGAGGGGAAGACATGTTCCGCCCCAAGCTACCGAATCCGGCGAGGTAAATTGTTTGTTGTAATTTGATTCTTGCATGTCTTTGTAAATAGTATGAAAGAAGTGTAAGTGGGTAAAGATTAGAAAAAAGGTGATAGGCAAGGGTTGGGGATGGTATGAGTGCTTAGGGGTGTAAACAGGGGTGGGCTGTATGTTTTAGTAGAAATAGGAGTAAACGGGCTTCATAAATATCGAAGGTGTATGTTTGAAGCGGTGGTAGGTATATTTTGACAAGAATCGTATCATTTATAAGTAACCGGTATCGATTATGCATAACCGCTTATCGATTCTCGTAAGGGTTTCGATTTTGAAAAAACCCGTAGAGATTTGTTCTTTTGAATAATTATGTGTCGCTTTTGATGTATGCAGGCAGAAGCAAGGTTAAGGATGAATGATATTGTGCCAGCGTTGTTGTCACGAATCCGAGTGGATGTAACACTAGCTGAATGGGCATTGATAAATCGAGTTGGGGTTAAGTGGAATCCGCTATTATTCAAGAATCGCGCGTAACCATGCTATGTTGCAGTGTTGATTGAGAGATGGAATCGAGAAAATAATACCTTCTATCTACCAACAGGAGATGACGCGTGACTTTGAAGATGTGTTCCATATTTTGAGACTCCCAATGATAGGAAAATAAGCAGTGTATCGCATTGCCCTTGCCCCTGGGCAAGCAACATAACAACAAGCTAAAGATTTGGGTCACCGCACGAGATTTGACACAGTGAGGTTTATCATTTACGTATGGTACAATGTATGCAACACACCTTGAGGAAACAAGGTTGGCCATGCTATTAATGATAGCGGTGGGGTATTATGCATTGCCGAGGGTGGAAGGTGGAAGATTTCCCAAAGCATTGATGAGTGTTATTTGGGAAATGATAGAAATGAGCGTGACATTCGCATGGGCACCCGCATATCTGGCCGAGTTATATGGGGTTTATGGGCATGCAAGCGAAAACACAGGACGACACTGGATTGTTCATACTTATTACATTGTTGGGCCTATGAGCATATTGTTTGTGTACGTCCAATAGGCTGACCCATTGAGTCGGGAGAGACAGAGTGCAAAGGTTGGGATTCAGACGATGGGTCGAGACGAATGCAAGAAGCGAGACCCCAAGCCGTGGTAGATGACATCGAGTATTATAAAAAGTATGGGAAATGATGATCACATCGTTGCGGATATTTGTTGGAGGCCATACGGGAACTATATGGTGACAGAGCACATAGGCCGAGGAGTTGAGGGGTGTAGAGCGATTGAGGTGGATCGCAAGGCATAGGCCAGCAAGTACGAGAGGATTCCTCTAGATCACGTGCGGCGACAATTTGGGTTTGTTCAGATATTCCTATGACATATAGACCATACATGAGGATCGACGCCGAGGCAAGATTCTCACCTCCCGGCCGACACCTCCCGGAAGGGCGAGGAAGAGATAGCAACCGATCGTAGGGTTATGGATCCGAAACGACGAGGCCTATAGAGTATGGTGGGTAAAGAGAAGTTATGAGGTGCACGTGAGGTGCCCACATAGCTGTGATTACAGCGGAGAGAGATCGTCTCATGAGATTTGGCTCACCAGCTTCAAACACAGTGAATGAGACAATGGGAATGTTAGAGGCTTCACGGCTACGAGTGGAGAGAGCTGAGGCGGGATTCCTCCACGCGAGAGGATGTATTCATATGTTACAGGAGATGTTGGCGGATCAATGGGAGGAACCAATGGCGTGGCACCTTTGAGGATGGAGAGACCAGGAGAGGCATCAACGATCACGATCACCACCTGATTTGGGAGGAGGTGCAGGGTCTAAGTGAATTTATAGGAATATAAGAATAAATAAGGATGCCGACTGCGAGTCGATGATAGAGAAGATGTATTTGTTTAACATCTAAAATAAAACTAAATATGTATGTGGTTTTGAGTGATGATAATAATAAGAATGGTTGTGTGTTGAATGTTGTTTTGTTTGTATTGAAAAAGGATAAAGATGAATGTTGGCAAATAGAAATACACAAAAAAATTATATTGACAACACATGAGAGGGTATGGTAGGGGATGGTCGAGCTTAACCTTGGGAGACCCCATGTCTCCTAAGTGTCTTGCCTATATAGCCCATTGCACAAAGCAAGGAAGGGCCTCGAGGATGATGTAGTTCTCCCCCTCAGAGCGAGGAGAGGTGAATTCATGCAATTTGGTTGTGGTTAGGCAATTTTGTTGGTTAGTAAAAATTTGATGTTGGTAGGGTAATGTTGTTGGTGTTAGTAGGGTAATGTTGTTGGTGTAGGTATGGGTGAAGCGAAAGTTAGCATACCCAAGTAGTAGGAATCGTGTCCCGATTAAGGTCAACACACAATCCTAGAGCCGAGCAAAGAGGCAAGAGTGTCCCGTAATTGAGAAGAGCTAAACAAACCACATATTAATGTAGGATGAGCTTGAATCCCTAGGTACCTTGCATATGCGAGAAGTTGATAGGTGAAAAGACCGGTATAATCACAATATATCGGATATACGTCACGTCCCTTGAGTTTTGGTGCTTTGACAAATGGTGAGGTGATGTGGTTGATGTGGGCGAGGGTGTAGAGAACTTATTATAAGATGATGATTCTGAAAAAAAGAAAACCAAACCTAAATAGACAAGTCCATGACTCAAAAGTGCTTTGAAGTAATCGCTTTTATTTTTATTTTCTAGATAAGACGATCGATGTGGGAAGTCTCCATGGATACGTAGTTTGTTGTTCTTGAGGTCTTCACGGCTGATCAATGTGAGAAGCTTCGATAAAGGCTGACTGTATAGCTTTCCTTCAAGGGAGTAGTCTATTTATAGTAGCTTGAGATGCGGTGCTTATGTATAGTTGTCCTTCTGGAGCGAGTCTATTTATAATAAGAGCAATAGTTTCGTGGCATATGCCTGTCCTTCAAGGGAGCAGCCTATCAGTATAAGTTAGAGGTCTAGATGTACATTGGGCATGAAGCATCTAGTTTTTTAAGAAGTTTGACTCAAGAAAATCCCATAAGTGTGTAATTAAGAATGTGTCATTTTGATACTTTGAAGTCATGGACTAGACTAAAAAGGGGAAGGCATCTTTTTAAGGGGAGGTGATAATCAAACCATGTGAGCTTGATTGGATAAGAAACAAAGTGTATGCGGTGGTAAATGAGCTCATGGATGAGCGTAAGGTAGATAAGCGGTGATATAACGCTAATTTCAATAGTAGAATGGTCGAAGATGCAAGGCATTAGGGCTCAGTGCTCAGGTTTACCATTAATGCGAAGCTAAACGATAAGTGCCTCGATCCATAAGTGTGAGTGATAATGTAAGGTCCAATCCAATTAGGAGAAAATTTTCCACGTTTACTCTTTTCTAGTTTGGTTACATGTTGATTCTCTTTGAGGACAAGATCGCTAACCTTAAAAGTATGCTCATGAAGCCGTTTATCATAAGCACGCTTGATGCGTTTTTGGTAGATTTGAAGGTGATCAAGAGTCGTAAGACGACGCAGCACGTCAAGCTCTAATTGGGCTAACCGCTCTTGCGAAAATCATCATTGGTGAGAATATCCCTGAAGAGATATTCTAAGGGAGGGTATTTGTACTTCGAGAGGTAAGACACCTGCGGTACCATATACCAAAGAAAATGGTGTGGCATTAGTGGAGGTACAAATGCTAAAATCGATAAGTCCAAAGGGCAAAGGAATGTGATCATGCCGCTTTCTTCCGGACTCATTGACAACTTTCATGAGGATTTTGATTAGGGTTTTATTAGAAGATTCAGCTTGACCATTGGCCTCTGCGGATAGTAAGGTGATGAGAAACTAAGTTTGATACCAAAGTTGTCACAAAGGTCTTAGAACAACTTATTTTAAAGATTTACCATTATCTCGTTATTAGGCGATGAGGAATACCAAAGCGACGAGATAATGTGATGGTTAACTAAATTCAACAATTTTTTCTTTTTTGATTGAAATGAGTGGAATGGCCTCCACCCATTTTGTGTAATATTCAGTTGCTGTGATTATCCAACGGTGACGTTGTGAAGAGGTCGGGTGAATCTCACCAATAAGGTCTAAACCCCATTGTGAGAAAGGCCAAAGATCTCGTGCGACCTGTAGCGGATGGCTAGGAGTATGTTGAAGGTTGGCATGTTGTTGACACATAACACAACGCTTAACATATTCGTAGCAGTCATTGTTAAGAGTAGGCCAATAATAACCTAGGCGAAGGATTCGTTTAGCCACGGCAAGGCCACTAAAATGTCCACCACAAATGCCGTCATGGACTTGTTGGATGGTATAGGTGACCTCCGCGCCCGATTAGGCAGTGAAGGAGGATGCCATCAAAACCACGTTTATAGAGGAGTCCCCCATAGCGACAACATAACGAGAAACACTTTTAAGAAAAGAACGTTTTCCGTTACTTCGTAAAGGTCAGTGGGAGAACGGAGGTCAGAAGGTAGTCGTGAAATTGGTGGTACCAAGTATCCTGCGAATTAGTAGCACGCGTATTTATCATATAAACTCACGGGGCTAAGTAGGATGGGGCAAAAATTTGTTGGACCAAGACGAATATGTCGAGTCGGTTGGTGCGGCGAGAATTTGCGAGGCTAAGAAAGCCATAGTATCCACAAATTTGTTAGTGGAGTGGGGAATGGTTTGGATAGAATAACGAGTAAATGAGGTCAAAAGTGAATCCACGTAATGTTTGTACTTTTGAAGTTCCTCATTCTTACATTGGTAGATGCCCATAACTTGATTGAATACCAATTGAGTCGCCAAAAATATTAATAGATTTGACACCTAAGTGTAATGCAACCTCGGAGACCCAAAACAAGGGCCTGCGTATTCCATTTGTATTATTAGTGCAGGGAAATCAAGCCGGAATAGAAAGAGGCATAGGTTCATGTCAAGAGGATGAGAACAACGCCCGGCTCCTCCGCTGCGGCGGCATTTAGATCCATCGAAGAAGAGGGTCATTTGATACGACTCTTCCTTGAGTGAAAGAGTGGTGATGAGTTCGTCAGGAAATTCAAATTGGTGAATTGTTCCCGGTAAAGGGGCCTCCATAAGATGAGTCTGCAATAGTTTTTCCTTTGATTGACTTCTGTCAGACAAACTCAAGGTCAAGGTCGGCGAGGAGCATAAGCCATCGGACGATCTGTTGGTTTAGATGTGGTTTAGGCATACATATAATGAATGGGGTCCGTGTTGGTGATGACAAAAGTTTTGTGATTCAGGAGGTAATGTCGAGTTTGATGGCTATGAATGATAGGGCTAAAGGCACAATTTTTCTACATGTGTATACCTAGTCTCGTAATCCACGAGAGTACAACTTATATAATAAATGCAGATTGTTCTCGATGTGCCGAGTCCCGATGTGTGAGCATAGCTCCTATAGCATGGTCAGGTGGCGTAGAAGGTAAAGGTAGAAAGGACGATCATCCTAAGGTGGAATAAGCACGGGTGGCTGCAAGAGATAGGATTTGAGAGCTTCAAAGGCTTTGTGACACTCTTCACTCCATTAAAAGGCAATGTTCTTTTTAAGAAGGTGATGGAAAGGGTGACATCGATATGAGAGTTGGGAGATGAAATCGCTTGGATGGATTGAAGTTTACCCTGCGAACTACGCATTGTTTGAGGTTTTGGGTGGGGGCATTTCTAGGATAGCTTTGAATTTAGATGGATCGACCTCAATGCCACGCAAAGAGATGATAAAGCCAAGAATTTTTCCCAAAAGAACACCAAAGACACATTTCTTTGGGTTGAAGCGAGGCCCGGAATATTGTAGCAGTAATCAAAATAATGGTTAAAACATCGAGATGTTCAACTGCGATGTTTAGGTTTACCAAGAAGATCATCGACATAATCCTCAAGGATAGTGTGCATAATGTCATGAAAAATGTAAGTCATAGCCGTGATAGGTCGCTTTTGACATTCTTAAGGCAAATGACATGACACGATAATGAAGGTTCCCAAGGAGTTATGGCTTGCGTTTATGTTGATCGGCCGGGGCTACCAAAATTTGATTGTATCCCAGAAAACCATCCATGAGAGAAAGCATTTCATGGCCCGCGGTGAGATCAACAAGTTGATCAATACTGGGAGGGAAGTCATCCTTGGGGCAAGTGAGGTTAAGGTCTCGGAAATACATGCATATCCGAAGTCCCCCGCCGCTTTAGTGACAGTACGATGTTAGAAATCCATTGAGGATAGTTAATAGGCAAGATGAAGGAAACGAGAAGAAGTCGTTGAAGCTCTTCTTCGACTGACCAAAGAGGGTGATGCGTGGATGCATCTTTCTCGGTTTTTGTTTGACTAGTTTGGAATCGGGGTTTAGGGTGATGTTATGGATGGCGATGGTAGGATCAATTCCTCAAGCATGTCAACAGTAGAGACCAAGCGAAATCTTGGTCATGCGGAGATACGGAGAAAGGTAGTAAAAAGGCACTTGTTCGATGTGTTAAGGGATTGTCCGATCTTCACAACGTGAGGATCCTCCTCATGTGGATGTTGATTTCTATAGTCGACTCATTCAACATGGTTTGAGTTTCAGATGGTAAGGCGCGTTGAATATAGGAGTCATCCGCACCAAGGTAAGTGAGGATGGAGTCATCATCCTGGCACTCAACAACATTAATCGAAGGCGAATCCTCTTCGATCATGTCTAGATACAGAAGGGGAAGAGAAGATGGGTCCTCATTATCGTGTTGATAGTGAGAGGACCTATGAAGATAACATTTATGAAAAAAAAAAAAGTTAGAGGGATAGATTCGGTATTCATCGACTGCGTGGGTGATGATGGAAAAGTGGGTGATGATGGTTTGGTAGGTGACGTGCGTCTTCTTCCCGGGATACAACCCCGACACGAGGTGTATCATGTGTAGGTGTTTCAGAAAACCGAGACCACTGCGATCATTGTGTTTGCGTGTAGTCACGGGAATGAGTGTATGTCACCTTGCCATAAAGACCAAAACAAAATCCTTTCCAAGCAAATGAGTCAAGAAGGGGAGGGTGAAACAAACGATTTGTCAAGTATTGAAAATCAGATTGGAAGGGAACCACACCAAGGGAGGTTGGGGTAATGGAGGATGCGTCAACACCCCCATACGTTAGGTTGGTGCAAAAGGCAATGGGGTGGTCCGTAAGAGATTACCTCCCCACGCGACGGTCGTAGGTGGGATGTGCATGTAACTGTCCGTACTCTGCGGGGTATGGAAATAACTAACATTATATAAGTAGGTACTCCCCGAGCGTAAGGCATTGAAAAACATCTACTAAGGGGCTGGAGGTTGGGATGTTATCTCAAGGGAAAGGAAGTAATATTTGTAACGGCGGTTTCATTGGTTGAAGGCGTAGGTGCGTCGGAAGTAGATGGTAGGGTTGGATGAGCGGGTGTCTTGACTAGGTATAAGTACAACATTAGGGTGATACAACATATTGCAAGTTTTGAAGGGGGAGGATCAGCTTTACGGTGTAGGACTTCCCCGTACTCAAATTTTATGCATCTATGTAAGGTGGAGGAATGCATCCCATAGCCCGGATCCAAGGGCGGCTCTAACAACATGTTGTATTGGAACTCTCCCTCAAGGACATAGAAGAGTTCGGGTAAAGTACGTGGTCCTACACAAATGTTAAGGATCACGGTGCCTAAAGTAGAAGTAATAGCATCATTGAATGATCGCAACATGATGGGGTTGGCACACATGCAACTAGAAGGATATTCATTTGTCGGAAGGCTTTTGAAGATGATGATTTTCGAGGCTAGCGCCCCATCAATCATAACACGACGTGCCCGAATATCCCAAACGTATGTTGAGATGAAAAGAGTCAAAAGTCGATCTTCGGCACCAAAGTCGATAATTTCATCCTTGGAGAAACTAATAAGACGGCATTGCTTTGTACATGTAGATGGCGAGGAGTGGTTGGGGAGATAGATTGTTTGGTGAGTGAAGCAACATGATTGGGTGTTAGAATAGAGGTACAATGAAAGGTTTCATTAGGTAAAACCTTTATCCTCTTGAGATCTCAACGAGAGCTTGTCGATGAGATTCGGAAGTCCGAATGAGATCATACAATGTCATTTTTACAGCAATCGTGTGGTGAAGCTATTTGATCATAGTTCGATGGGCAATGCCATTAGAGGCAGGATAAAGGTCCACGAATAACCACTTTAGGTGGTGGTGCAGTGGGATGGTGGACGGAGAAAGAGATGCCGTTGAGAGTGTTTTCTTCGCTTTCCCATTGTTTTTCGCCTCTCGAGTAAAGAACACTAATCATATTGATCTCGTGAATACGAGAGGAGGAAGATGGTAGGGATAGGTCATAGTTTTCGAGAGGTGGGGATGTAATAATGAAATATCTTGGTGAGGCGGGGACAGTGGTATAGGAGAGGGTGATCTCAAGCTAAAGGTCTCTCTCTTCGTAAGTTGTCTTTCTTAACTTTTCTATCCGAGAGAGGTGACGAGTGAAGTATGGTTTCAATGCTTTGCATCCCTCTACGTCATGTCCCGGTGTGCGGTGGTAAGCACACTGATTTTAGACTCATCGTAACCTATAGGTCGAGGTTTAGATGGATCATAAGGTCTAAGTGGGGGTAGGAAATAGTTGCATTCTCCACCAACATAGCAAGGATTTTGGCGTAAGACCCTTTGAGTGGGTCGAAGTCGAGGAAAATGAGGCTATTGACTAGGTCGATTCTGGTGATGACGTGGTGTGGTTGGTTTGTATGGGGGTGGTTTAGCCAAGGAGTTTTGATAATGGATTTTACCTAATCGTGGTTTCTTTGATGTAGAAGCTAAGTTGGATGATGAGGCCACGATGATGTGGTATCGTAAAACAACCACGAGGAAATAGGAGACCCATGAAAACAAATCTTTTGATGATGGAATTTGTTTAGGGTTGATAGGTAGGCGAGGATACGCGGGGGGTGATGGTGTTGCTATACCCTTGGATTTCTCTCGTATGGGTGCGAGAAGGTGTAGGTCGCTTTTAAAACGCAGGAGGTATGATATATTGATGTAAGGTAGAGGACGGGGTCCCATATGGAAGGTAGGTGTGACGAGCGAGGGTTTTAGTTGTGTTAACGGCAGATTGAGGAGATTGAGTCCTCTGTCTCTAATGGGATGGATGGCTTTATTTTTAGATAAATCAAGCCGCTTAGGTGGTGTGTTAGACTAGGTATGGGTGAGGTCCCAAGTGTAGGAAGATTTGGCTAAGTTAGTAGAAGTGGACAAGGTATTTGGTAGAGACGGGGGGGTGAAGATGAGGACATAGGCATTTTAAGCTTCGTAAATACTTCGGGTATATGGTGGAGGCATCAGGATCGGTCATTTGCATTTGAGTAGAATATGACGTACTCAATGTTCCTGATAGGACTCGTCTATCTTCTCGTGGAATGACAAATCCTCACGTGAATAGGAACTTTTGTATGGAAGAAAGGTGGGTTGTTATTCTTACAGTCCACTGCAGGTGTGATACAAGGCATGAGGCAATCGTATCAATGGGCATTAAGAG